>CM038143.1:452516128-452747407 GCA_021437245.1 Aegilops speltoides | reverse complement strand
TCGCCAGAAGCGAAGCAGCGATCTTCCGGGCCGGAAAGGTTCTATTTTTCTGACGCGTAAGCTACCGCAAAATTAATGAAGGAAAAGGCATGTTCATTAGTGCAGTGCATGCATGCATGGCTATGCATTGATTGGCCAGTTTCGCTTTAACCCTGAGAACCAACTTTTGGATGGATGGTTCGAACCCCGATAACACCAGGAATTGAAACCGAGGTTTGACGCTTTGATGTATCATAAAGGCTGAGCATCTTTGAGTGAGAGACAACGTTTGCATCGACGGCGAGACGTTCGTGATACTTCATCAATCTCAAGACCCGTCCGCTCATTATTTGTAAGGATGAGTGTTTGTGAGCGCTTGCGTGTGTGTTCTCTTTCTCAAAAGAAGGTTCCCCTTTAACCTTTGTATGTAGCGATGTGTCATGCATTGCATCGAAAAAAATTCATCGCAAGTGTTTAGTGACTCATTCATGATTGTAGGATTTTTGGTGTCCGCAATTAAAAAAATTTATGAAGCCACATTTATGTTTTTCGACGACACATCCTTCAGCATGGCACTATCACCGGTTGGAAGAGTAGTGGTGCATTGAGGTGGGATTGTTTATATGCAACTTTTTGTTAATATCTGAAAGAAAACAAGTTTTTACTATGATTTTTCTAGAAAATGTTGGTTGTTTGGTTTGCAAAATTATTTTTTCTTCCTTTCCTATTGCACTTGGGCCAAACTCAAGCATTTCACATAGATGATAGGCTCTTTCTCTAAAGAACACATGCACTTTGAAGAGACGCATGCACACCTCTCTTCGTTTCCCATCACAATAAAAAAAATTCCTCTTCGTTTTGGGCTACAACGCAGACGTTCGTGGGCGAAATATATATTTGTAGAACTTCAGCCCGCACCACGAGCAGACCCGCATAAACCACGAAATAAGGCAGGAGCCAGCGTGGTGCTAAGATTAATTGTTGGTTTTGCCCCGACCTTTCCTTCCTCGTGCTGTCCGCCGCCGCTTCCTCTTTGCTTCCTCCGTTGGCCCTTCCCCCCTCCCTCCGTCTGCCGCCCCCGCTCATCCTGTTGCTTCCTCTGCTCGCGGCTCATCCTCCCTTCTTCTCTCTCAGTTTCTTCAGGGAGCCCACCTGCCGCATCTCTCCGCCTCCTTCCCTTCCCTTCCCTTCCCGATGCCGCTTGTGGATTCTGTAGGCCATACATATATAAACCAACGAGATCAGTTGTAACGTACCAATGGGGGATTATTTTAACTGTAGCAAATTTAGGCTAGCACGACATAAGTGACTGTTTGCATGTGGATGGGCTAGACCCAAAGCGGGCCCAATGTAGCGAGAATGCTACAAGGCCCAATGCAGCGAGCGTGAGTAAAAAACAAATTGTTTCATTAGTACCACATCGGTTAATTTATAAAACGTGATATCTTTGTTGGGGAACGTAGTAATTTCAAAAAATTTCCTACGCACACGCAAGATCATGGTGATGAATAGCAACGAGGGGAGAGTGTTGTCCACATACCCTTGTAGACCCGGCGAAGCGATCACAACGTAGAGGAAGTAGTCGACGTTCTCCTCGCGATCCGACCGATCCCAGCGCCGTTACTCGGCGCCCGAGTTCTTGACACACGACAGCTCGATGACGTCCCTCGACTCGATCCAGCCGAGTGTCGAGGAGAGTTCCACAAGACGACGGCGTGGCGACGATCTTGATGTTTCACGGCGCAGGCTTCGCCTAAGCAGCGACGGTATGACCGAGGTGGAATATGGTGGAGGGGGCACCGACACGGCTAAGGAACGATCCATAGATCAAACTTGTGTGTTCTAGGGTGCCCCCTGCCTCAGATATAAAGGAGGAGGGGGAGGCCGGCCGCCTAGAGGAGGAGGCGGGAGGAGTCCTACTCCCACGGAGTAGGACTCCCCTTCCTAGTTGGAATAGGATTGGGGGGAGGAAGAGGAAAGGGCCGCCTCCTTGTCCTATTCGGACTGGGGAGAGGCGCTGCCCACCCTGGCCGGCCCTCCTCTTCTCCCTCGAGGCCCACCGAGGCCCATTTACCCCGGGGTTCCGTAACCTCCGGTACTCAGTAAATTCTGTTTTACCGAACCATTCGAACTCCAAACATAGGCTTCCAATATATCAATCTTTATGTCTCGACCATTTCGAGACTCCTCGTCATGTCCGTGATCACATCCGGGACTCGAACTTCTTCGGTACATCAAAATACATAAACTCATAATAACCGCCATCGAAACCTTAAGCGTGCGGACCCTACGGTTCGAGAACAATGTAGACATGACCGAGACACGCCTCCGGTCAATAACCAACAGCGGACCTGGATGCCCATATTGGTTCCTACATATTCTACGAAGATCTTTATCGGTCGACCGCATAACAACATACGTTGTTCCCTTTGTCATCGGTATGTTACTTGCCCGAGATTCGATCGTCGGTATCCAATACCTAGTTCAATCTCGTTATCGCAAGTCTCTTTACTCGTTCCGTAATACATCATCTCACAACTAACTCATTAGTTGTAGTGCTTGCAAGGCTTCAGTGATGTGTATTACCGAGAGGGCCCAGAGATACCTCTCCGACAATCGGAGTGACCAAACCTAATCTCAAATACGCCAACCCAACATCCGCCTTTGGAGACACCTGTAGTACTCCTTTATAATCACCCGATTACGTTGTGACGTTTGGTAGCACCCAAAGTGTTCCTCCGGTAAACGGGAGTGGCATAATCTCATAGTTACAGGAACATGTATATGTCATGGATAAAAGCAGTAGCAACATACTAAACGATCGTGTGCTAAGCTAATGGAATGGGTCATGTCAATCAGATCATTCTACTAATGATGTGACCTTGTTAATCAAATAACAACTCTTTGTTCATGGTCAGGAAACATAACCATCTTTGATTAACAAGCTAGTCTAGTAGAGGCATACTAGTGACATCTTGTTTGTCTATGCATTCACACATGTATCATGTTTCCGGTTAATACAATTCTAGCATGAATGATAAACATTTATCATGAAATAAGGAAATAAATAATAACTTTATTATTGCCTCTAGGGCATATTTCCTTCAATCTTTTGCTAAAAAAAACAATGACGGTGAACCCGACAGAAGCAATGCATGCTTTATTAAAGATCTAGATCTTATTAGAGCAATTTACAACCACGAGGACCATGTTGGACATGTCTTGCAAAGATATGCAAATCAATATGCGGTTGGATGGTTAGGTGTATAGTGATATCCCCACTATGTACAAAAAAAGGAAAAGGTTCCGCACCTCACTAGAAAATTCAAGGAAAAAATAGTGAGCTATACAAAATAACGCCGGGTGTCTCAGACCTAGCGACAGAGATTGCTGGCTAACTTAGGTGCCTCTATGTTCACACTATGACTGTGACGCCCCCGATTCAATCGTACACTAATCATACATGCAAATGTGTAGGATCAAGATCAGATTAGGGACTCGCGGGAAGATATCACAACACAACTCTAGACACAAATAAAATAATACAAGCTTTATATTACAAGCCAGGGGCCTCGAGGGCTCGAATACATAGCTCGATACACAAGAGTCAGCGGAAGAAACAATATCTGAGTACAAACATAAGTTAAACAAAGATGCCTTAAGAAGGCTAGCACAAAAGCAACAACGATCGGAGAGGCAAGGCCTCCTGCCTGGGACCTCCTAACTATCCTGGTCGTCGGCGGTTTCCACGTAGTAGCATCCATCGGCGGTGGCATCTGGCTCCAAGGATCCACCATCTGGTTGCATCAACCGGAAATAAGAAAGACGGGGGAAAAGGGGTAGCAAAGCAACCGTGAGTACTCATCCAAAGTACTCGCAAGCATCAGATCTATACTAAGTATGCATTGGTATCAAATGGAAGGTTTGTATCTGTGGACTAAACTGCAGAATGCCAGAATAGAGGGGAAAGGCCTAGCCTATCCAAAACTAGCATCTTCAAGCAGCTCCAAGCATCTTGCAGCATGTAGAAGAGTAAAGAATAGCAGTTTAATATTTAACAAACATGTTGTAACATTAATGCCCAGAGATCCTTCCTCAACTCCCTGCGAGAAAGCAATCCCGGAGCCACATATCTCAAGTATCCATTTGTAGTTGTATAAGATCAGGATATAAGTCTGAACGTCCGTTACCGTGGACACAGCTATTAATAGATAATCTTCCCTGCAGGGGTGCACCACGGTTTCCAACACGCTCGATCACGTTGGCCGGACACACCTTTCTGGGGTCAATGCCCGGCCTCGGAAGATCAACACGTCGCAGCCCTACCTAGGCTCAGCAGAGAGGTCCCCGCCGGTCTACATCCTAAGCACTCCGGAGTGGGCCCATCGCCTGTTGCACTCGGATCGCTATGCATGCAGGCGGTCCAGCTCCACCTCTACATGGATGGTGCCGGCCCAGCCGTGCCGCACTGCTCTGGACATCTGACAAAGCTTTGGCTGATACCACGACGCTGAGGCCCATAACTATTCTCGCGTGGTGGTTGGTGCGTAAAGGCCAGAGGCCAACTCAGACCAAATACCCAAACCATAGTGTATTATTATCTTGCGGAGACGAGCAGAGACTCATGATCGAAAGTGACCCCGTCGCCCCGTCGCGTGGACTTAGGACAAGGGCCTAGAATGCCCGGCCGTGCCACGTCATGATCTTGCGGGTGCTCTCCGAGCCTGCCCGACTTTCACCAAGGTCTCAAGTAAAGTCATTGTAACCGTGTGTCCAAACATCAAGGGGAAAACCCGAGGAATCACCCCCAGTGGATGCTGCTCAATGTAATCATCAAGGTAAACGTTAGAGGGACCTCCCTCGAGGTTCACACTTGAGGTGTTGAACGACAGAGCTGTATCGGGAATGGTGAAAGAGGAAAATCACCCTCGATGACCATGACCGAATAGCTACACTACAAAATCAAGTGTGCGTTATGAGGGATCACCCTCGGCACTCGATAGTAGCTCTGTAGAGTCGAGCAACAAAAGGGGCGTGATGTGATGTGAGGTGTCAGGCTCTGGTCATCGATCACGTTGATCGAGTCATCGAAGATGAAGCAAGGGCAACAAGGACAAGTGGGGGTCACTGATGGATCACTAACCAACCTATACTAAGCAGTTTAGGATAAGCAGGTAGGTAACAAAAGCAGGTACAAAAGCAGGCTATGCATCAAAATAGGAGCAAACAATAACAGTAGCGAAATCTAATGCAAGCATGAGAGTATAGAATGGGCGATATCGGGATGATCAAAGGGGGGGGGCTTGCCTGGTTGCTCAGACAAGAAGGAGGGTCATCGTCGACGTAGTCGATCACAGGGGCATCAACAGCGGCCTCGGCGTCTACTGGAGAGAAGAGGGGAAAGAAATAGTAAATACACATAAACATAAGCATAGCAAGATAACAAGCGGTGCTAGAGGTGTTCTAATGCAGTGCTAGGCGATAATGGAGAAGGGGGAAACATCCAGGAAAGTTTTCCCGGTTCCGAATGTTTGTCAGACAGATGAACCAGAGGGGAAAAGTTCAATGTTTGCTATGCTAGGGACGTGTGGCGGACGAACGGACTGCGTTTTCGGATTCGTCTCGAAATTCTGAGCAACTTTCATGTATAAAACTTTTTCATCCGAGCTACGGTTTAATTTCTATTAATTTTCAAAGTTTTAAACATGTGTTGAAATTATTATTAAACTGAAATGGGGTTATTACATCAGCACGATGTCAAGGTGACATCAGCAAGCTCAACAGTCAACTCTGACTGGGTTGACTAGTCAAAAGGGGCAGTGGAGCCCGTCTGTCATTGACCCAGCTTAACTAATTAGGTAATTAGCAGGTTAATTACCAGGATTAATTAAGTTAATTTATTTATTTATTTAATTAAATAATTATTTACTATTTTTTATATTTTTTAAGAGTTCCTGGGACTGGGCCCCACGTGTAAGTGGCCTATTGGCCACTGTGACGCGCTTAACAGCGGGCGCAAGCGTGATTTGGCGCCTGTAGTCCGCCTGGGCGGTCGTGGCGTGGCTACAGCTAGGGGCTTGCCGCAATGGGTAGGGCTACGGTGCAGCAAGATGCTGTAGCCCGACCAGCAGGGCGGGGTGCAGCAGAGGAAGGCATCGGTCGGAGGTGGGTGCACAATGGGGGGGGGGCGGCGAGCGCTGCTATCGGAAGGACGACGGCTTGTGGGGCACGCCCGGCGTGGTTGGTCGCACTGCGCGAAAGCGACATCTGGCGGAGTACGGGAGGGGGGTCGAGGAGGAAGGGGAGCTCACGGGGAGGACACATGGTGGCCCGGCGAGGGGGTTAGTAGCAGCAGACGGCGCCGGCGTTGAAGAAGACGGCGGCGAATGGCAACAAGGGGGACGGGGACGCGAGCGACGGGGACGAGGCAGTCCGGCGGGGGAGAGGCGAGGCGGCGTGTCCGACGAGGGCGGCGCTAGGGTTGGGTGCCGGCGACAGAGGCGTGGGTGGCGTGGGATCGAGCACATTCGTCGGGCGAGCGGCGGGGCACCGGGGCGATGGTGCCAAGCACGGGATCGGGCTCGATCCCGTTCCAAACGAGAGGAGGGGAGCGAGAGGAAAACGTGGGGGAGTGGGCGATCTGTCCAGATATTTTGGTGCGTAGGGGGATAAGGGAGAGGAAGAGGGCATTAAACCACTCTGCAAAAATGTTGGTTCACCACCAATACTAAGAAGTGCATATTTGTCACATGATCAACATTTTAGTTTCATTTTTGACAAAGTTTAAAATTTGAATTTAAACTCGATTTTGAATTCTGAGTTTGAACTAAGAGTTGGATCAAGCGAAGATTACTAACAGTAATCATGGTGACGTGGCAACATTAGCTTAAGATTACTGTAGCTTAATTATTCGGGCGTTGCATTGACTTTTATAAGTAAAATTACATTGAAACAAACTAGAATAAGAGTTGATCTCATTATTTTTAGGGGTAAAACCAAGTTTATTCAGCAAAATTCACATGAAGTGGGATACATCTTTGGTCATGCGGTACGCTAAACCAAACATGACGACCTGGGCCTCTAGAAAGTGAAAACTTGGCTAAGTTATGTGCTTCATAATTAACCGCACGACTCTCAAACGAAAAGTTACAGTGAAAAATAATTGCCTTGAGGTTACAACTAGTACCACTATGATAAGCTTAGGAGAGAGGACATACAACCCCTCATATATAAAATTATGAAAAGGATTGTTGGATGGAGAGGGAAGCTGCTCTCCTATAAGGGCAGACTTTTGCTAATTCAAGCATGCCTTGCCAGCATCCCAATCTATCTACTCTCCTTTTTCAAATTCCCCAAATGGGCCATTGACATGATCAATTCCCAAATGGCCAACTGCCTGTGGAATGACTTTGAAGGGCATATGAAACTTCACCTTGCTAGTTGGAAGATGATATGTATGAAAAAAGAATTTGGGGGTCTAGGAATTCCCAACCTCCAAGAGGTGAACACCTGCCTACTAGGATCCTGGGTTAAAAGATTCTATGAGGAAGGAGAAAAACCTTGGAATCTATCATAGAACAGAAATATTTGTCTGGAAAACCTAACCTGTTTGCAGTCCACTCCACTCCAAACTCTTCAAGATTCTGGAAGGGATTTCAATCCATCATTCAGAATCTGAAGCTTGGATTTAGATGGAAAGTTGGCAATGGGGAGAGGGTCAGATTCTGGGAGGACACCTGCTTTGGGACCTCCCCTCTAGCTACCCAATTCTGGCCTATCTACTTAGTCTTTAATGAGCAAACTAAAACTATCAAATAAGTTTGGGATGGGGAAACCCTAAAACTAACCTTCAGAAGGAACTTTGATAGCAAACTCATGGAGCTATGGTACCAGTTAGTCGAGGTAGCTGGGAGCATTGTCCTCCGTGAGGATACAGATTCACTGATATGGCAGCTTGAGAGTAAAGGGGTTTACTCTTCGAGCTCTCTGTACCATGTGATAAACTTCAGAGGGGTGCAGCCAGTTTTCATCCCTGTAGTGTGGAAACTTTGTGTGCCACCCAAAATTCATGTCTTCTTATGGCTTTTCTCATATAACAAGCTTATGACCAGAGACAACATGAGGAAAAGACATATCATCAAACCCCTTGATTGTGTTTTCTGCTCTGAACATGAAACCATCTCTCACCTGTTCTTTGAGTGTGTTGTGGCAAAAAAAATCTGGTCATTTATAGCTGACCACTTCAGGATCCAGATAGGGACTGGCTTTGAATCAGTAGCCAGATTCTGGGTCTCTAACAAGAAGAACTCGGCTTTAAATATGGTTTCTTGAGCAGTCCTGTGGTGTTTGTGGAAGTATAGAAACTCTATCATCTTTAACAACACCATTTGGACATCTATTTCGCAGGTTTGGAGGTTGATCCTCAGAACACTCAAATTCTGGGCGATCTTGGCTCCAGAAAGTGGTAGAGAGCGTCTAGAGAACTTCTTGACAGCGCTAGCTCCGTTCTCCCTGCTGTTGTTGTGGATAACGAGTGGCTGATGCTTAAGGGCTACGCGGGAGAAGGGGTAGTTCACCAATGGGACAAGCTGAAGATCTCCGAGGACGACTGCAGCTTCCATTCCCCAAAGAAGCAAGGGGGCCTGAAGAACAAGAGTAGGTTGTGTAGCCCCGTCTCGACCCTGGCCTGCTGGTCACCCCAGGAGGCTACAACACCACCTTTCAAGCTCAGAAGATCAGAAGGGATGGAAGCAAATGGCGCCCCGAAGATATCAGCATGATAAAACACCCCTACTCATACCCACGCCCACGTGCCGTGCGATCCAGGAGAAAGGATATGTAATGTGTTTTCGGTTTTATCTTAGCACTCTGGTTTCCCCCTATTCGCTGAACTACTCCTCTTAGTGAGCTGATGTAAAACATATTGGTGCGCTTTTTGGGGTTTTATTCCCAGCAATGGAACCGGGGAGGGGGACCTCCCTGTTCATCTAAAAAAAGGTTACAACTAGTACCGAAATCCCCATATAGTTTCTTCCTTCATCGGATGGCTCAGGTCGTTCTACAAGTTCATGGCCCCCTACGTGTCCAAGGATCCCCGTGCTGCGTATGTGAACTACCTCGACCTCGATCTGGGCGTGAACAACTGGACGCGGGCCGCTGGTGGGTCGTCGGCGCAGGCGGTGGCTCGTGCGAGGTCGTCGTGGGGGCAGGCGTATTTCTGAGAGAACTTCGACCGGTTGGTCCGTGCTAAGATGGTGGCCGATCTTGGCAACGTGTTCAACAACGCGCAGAGCATCCCTCCCTTGAGTATTGGAGCCGAGGAGCATACATGATGCTTGCCAAATGACAAATCTGGCCGTGAGGAGATATGTTTTTTTGAAGGAAAGGGGTTGCCCCCCTGCCCCATTTTATAGAATGAAGCAGACAGCACCAGACACCAGTTTTACAAAGTATCATCCGACTACTACAGAGCAGCTAAATCAACGATAAAAGCCTAAAGCCAATATAAAGTTTAGAGGCTAGAAGCATAAACGGAGTCTTTTACTTATTACAGAGCACCAACAGAAATGAGAAACGAAGGAGAACGACAGGAAAGATCTTCAGGAGTGATCCATCATCTCCAACGCCCAGCTTTTCAGTTGGTCTCTCCCAGCATCATCTCCATGCGATCCGGAGGAGTTCCCCATGCTATTTGTCCAGCAGAAGGATGCATCGTAGCAGTAGAGTCGCCTGCCCATCGTCGCAGAGAACTTTCCATTGGTGTAAAAAGCAGCTTAGTTTTGCAAGAATGCACTTCACACTTCTCCATTTGCGCCCCTGAAAGCAAAACTCATTTCTTAGTCTCCACAGGCTCCACAAGGCAACAGTTGTCACCATATTTAAGACAACATTTTCCTTATGCATATGCCAGAAGGACACAACATTTCCAAAACAAGAAATTCTGTTGATAGCAAAAGCTTCTGCAACAAATTCCCAAACTTGTTGGGCCACCACATAGTCAAACAACAGGTGTTGAACCGTTTCAAATTCAGAGCAAAATAAACAGGAAGGTTCTTCAACTCCCCTCCTTTTCGCAAGATTATCTCTGGTAAGTATCTTATTGTGAACACAAAGCCAAAGGAAAATATGGATGTTCTGCGGACATAAAATTTTCCACATCTTATCACTAATATCAGGAACTATTCCACTAGAATTGATTTGTTTATAAAAGGATTTAACCGAGAAAGTCCCATTGGGTTCTAAGCCCCAAATCGGGGTATCCATTTCATCCAAAGGAGGTTTTTGCCTGATCACATAAACAAGTTGTTCCCAACGGTTCATACCACGAAGATCAACACATCTTCTAAAGGTTAATTTTAAATCATTACCATCCCAAACTTGAGCAACTGTACTGTCAGTTTGGTTACATATACTAAATAAATCCCAAAATTGTACCTTAAGGGAACAATCCCCCACCCACACATCATGCCAAAAACTAATGAGTTTTCCATCTCCCAGTTTCCATCTATAAAAGGTTTTTGCAGCAGCCAGGGCCCAAGTTATGCTCTTCCAAAAGGTAGAACCCCCTTCACTCTTAGCCCAGAGCAGGTTAGGAGAATTAACTCTGTACTTTTACAAGAGAAGCTTAACCCAATCTGAGTCAGGATTATTAAAAAATCTTTTACCCCAAGAAGGTAATAAAGCCATATTATACTCTCTAATGTTGGGTACCCCCAAGCCTCCAAATTCCTTTTTCCTAGTAATTAGGCCCCAATTAGCCAGATGGTACTTGTGTTGGTCTCCTATATTCCCCCAAAAGAAGTGAGCCATTTGGGAGTTAATGGCATTAATTGCCCACTTAGGAAACTTGATCACAGACATCAAGTAAGCAGGTATACTAATCACACAAGCACAGAGTAAAATAATTTTCCCTTTATGCGTGAGATATCTTCCCAACCAGCCAGATATGCCCTTAATGATTCTATCAATAATAGGCTGTAAATCCTCTTTTTTTAACTTATCATAGTGCAGAGGCACTCCCTGATATTTAATAGGGAAAGAGCCTTTTTTACAGCAAAATATCTAAGCAAATTCCTTAGCAATTGCATCATCCACATTGATAGTCATGAGATCACTCTTGTGGAAATTAATTTTCATCCGAGACAAGTTTTCAAAGCATGACAAAAGACATTTAAAATTCCTTGCTTTCTGAGTAGAGTTCTCCAAAAACAGTAAAGTGTCGTCTGCATATTGCAGACTAACCACACCTCCAGGAATCACATGAGGCAGAAGCCCAGATATTAAGTTTTGAGAAGCAGCTTTTTTGAGCATTTTAGTAAACACATCAGCAACCAAGTTAAATAACAAAGGGGAGTGAGGATCCCCTTGTTTGAGACCTTTACTTCCTACAAAGTAGGGCCCAGTAGTGTCATTTATTCTCACACTGAACGTGCTATTGATGAGAGTACTTTTGATCCAAGAAATCCACTTTGGACCAAAACCTCTCGAGTGAAGCATATCAAATAGGAACTCCCAACTAACTCTATCATACGCTTTCTCGTAATCCAATTTAAGAACTAAACCATGTGAGCCTGATTTTTTTAATTTCATGGATCACCTCATGTGCCATAACCACACTCTCCAGGATGTATCTCCCCTTAATGAACGCAGTTTGATTAGAAGAAATTAATCTACGTCCAACGGGGGATACCCTATTGGTCATGGCTTTAGAAAAAATTTTAATCCCACAATTGCTCAGACTTATAGGGCGAAACTTCTTCATCTCTCTGGCATCAGGTTCTTTTGGAATGAGAACAATCAAGGCAAAATTCAAACGTTGTAAATCTAGCTTGCCCTCTTCAAAGTCTCTGACCAGGGCCATGAAGTCAGTTTTAATAACCTCCCAAAAGGTTTGATAAAACAGAAAGGATAGTCCATCTGGGCCTGGAGCGCCATGGGCATAAGACCTAAAGATTGCCTCTTTGATTTCTTCCTCAAAAAAGTTCTTTTGCAAACGGTCGTTCTCCTCTTGAGTAACCAACTCATTTTCCTCCCAGAAGGAAGGACCGAGGCAAATATTGTGTTTATTTTCAAAGTAGAACAAGTCTTTATAATAGGTGGTAGCTACCCCCAACATTTCCCGAGTGGTGTAAACTGGACCATTATCCCCAATTAACTGGGAGAGATGATTTTTCCTATGTCTATGGTTGGCCAAAGCATGGAAATAGGCATTATTCTTGTCCCCATTAATAATTCGACGATCTCTAGATCGCTGCCACAAGGCAGTTTCCTCTTTGCTCCAGATTTGAGCAAGTTCTTTTTTAATTTCTTCCATCCTGACCCTATCCCTATCATCAATCTGGTTTCTCTCAGAGAACACGTCAAGAATGTCGAACTCGAGCAAAAGCTCCCTCTTCTTCTTTTTACTAGCTGCTTCAATGTTAATATTCCACCCTCGAGCTTTCTTCCTAAATAGCTTACTCTTATTCATCCAAATATCTATAGCTGTTTTTCCAGGAACCAGGGTGTTCCAGGTGTCAATCACCATTTTTTTAAAATCAGGATGGTCAAGCCACCATTTCTCAAAACGAAAAATCCTGGGGGAGGTAACCCTCCGCGCCCCTGTGTCTAAAAGCAAAGGTGCATGGTCACTCCCCACCCGAGGAAGTGCAGAAACTATTGACAAAGGAAAATGAGCATCCCAGGAATGAGGAGATATGTGTACTTAGTAATGAATAAAATAAGACAAATCTGGCCGTGAGGAGATATGTGTACTTAGTAACGAATAAAATAAGACCAGATTGAGTTACTGCTTTGTCACAAGAACAACCGGTATAGTTTTTTCAATCATAGGTAAGTCCATCAAGAGTTCACGCAATCATTGTGCCTCAACAGTGGTATATTTCATTTTCATAGTTGACCTCGTCAATATGGTATGGAATGTTTGTGAGATATCCATGACAATGCGCCACCGCCATGAGTAAATACATACCCACTTGAAGCCTAGAGTACATCAATATCGGAGATCTAGTTCAAATCGCTATATCCTTTAGCACAACAGGATGCCCTGAATAGTGAATTACATAACACATAGTACCTCTCAGATAACGCATGACCCTTTCTAGCGCATGCCAATGATCATCACCCGGGGTTAGACATGAACATACTTAGTTTGCTCATAGCAAAAGAAATATCTAGCCTTGTTGCGCTTGCTAAGTACATGAGTGACCTGACAATTTGAGAGTATCTTAATTGATCTCTTGTTTCTTTCTTGCTCTTTCAGAGTGTCACGCGGGGATCATAAGTTATTGGAGAAAGCTTGCTATCCATAAAGTTGAGCCGGCTCTAGACCTTCTCAACATAGTGAGATTGCGTTAGAGTAATCCCACTCTGATTCATAATAAGTTTGATGTTTAGAATCACATCAGTTTCTTCCAACTCCATGTCAAAATTCTTTGATAGAAAAGATGTGACCTCATTGATTGCATCAATATTTGTATCAAAGATCATTATGTTATTCACATACAAACATAATATAACACTATTGCCCCGCCATGGCGATAGTAAACACACCTATTAACCTCATTAATGGCAAATCCTGCAGAAGTTAGAGTTCTTTCAAACTTCTCATGCTATTACTTAGGTGCCTGTTTTAGATCATACAAAGATTTTAACAACTTGCATACTTTTCTCTCTTCACCTTTTACCACAACCCATCAGGCTAGTCCATATAGATTTCCTCTTCCAACTCTACATTTAGGAAAGTTATTTACATTCATTTGATGAAATTTAAGACCATAAGAGGCAGCCAAGGAAAATAGCACCTTAATGGTGGTCATTCTGGCAACAGATGAATAGGTGTCGAAGTAATCTTTGCCTTCTTAATGAGTGTAGCCCTTGGCCACAAGTCATGAATTGCACTTCTCAATAGCAACATCAGGTCTTAGCTTCTTTTTGAACACCCACTTACAGCCCACAGGTTTACAACCATAGGTCGTTCAGTTAGCTCCCAAGTTCTATTAGAAAGAATTGATTCCATCTCATTATGGACAGCCTTTTCCAATCATCTACATCCGGAGATGCATATGCCTCTGCAATATACTTGGGAGTGTCATCCACATGGTATACAATGAAATCGTTAACGAAGGATTTTGCAAACCTTTGTCTCTTGCTCCTTGTAGGAGCTTCATTGTTATCCTTCTCAAGGACTTCCTCGGTGATAGTTCAAAATACTCATCAGATGTATTGGATTCAGGATTTATATCAAAAGAAAATATAGCAATGTTATGCATATCTTTCATAGGGAATATATTCTCAGAAAATGTAGCATCACGAGATTCATTATAGTATCATCATGCATATCAGGTACCTTGGATTTAACCACTAAAAATATATATGACATGCTCCGCTGAGTATAACATGGAAAGACAAGATCCAATGTCTTTTGTTTGAGTTTGCATTTCTTGGGGATATGAATATTGGCCTTCAGTAAG
The DNA here is from genome assembly GCA_021437245.1 of Aegilops speltoides. Lineage (NCBI taxonomy): Eukaryota > Viridiplantae > Streptophyta > Magnoliopsida > Poales > Poaceae > Aegilops > Aegilops speltoides. The sequence goes on along the minus strand of CM038143.1, from coordinate 452,732,957 downwards.
CATCACATTATGTGCAAATAGGAAAGTGATGGCATTTTCCCAACCCACTCTTAAAAAGGGGTTTTCTCTTTATTCTTGTTGGGAACTCTATTCAGGACATGACACGAAGTCAATAAAGCCTCCCCTACCATGCCTTAGATAAACAAGCAGTTTCTAACATGGCATTCACCAAGTATGTTAGCGTGCGTTTCTTCTCTCTCGTCAACCCCATTCTCTCAATCGTGCCCCTCATCAAATTCATCAAAAACTGTGGGAAAGTACTCTCCACCACAATCCGACATAAGAGGCTTAATCTTTCTCTCTAGTTGATTTTCAACTTTAGCTTTATAAATTTTATAGTAGTCTAAAGCTTCATCTTTAGTTTATAAAAATTAAACATAACAAAATCTTGTCGCATCATCAATCAACATCATGGAATATCTCTTTCCACCGTTTGTCAACAGACCATTCATCTCACGTTGGTAAGAATGTATGACTTCTAGAGGTGTCAAGTTTCTCTCCTCGTCAGCCGTGTGAGGCTTCCAAGGTTGCTTCGATTGCACTCAACTATGGCACTTAGAACCTTTGGCAATAGTGAAATACAAAATTAAACTCATACTAGATAGCCTAGACACTAAACCAAAATTAATGTGACATAAACGAGAGTGCCAAACACTTGCATAATCATTAACTCTAGCACAAATTTCATTTATTGACTTACTATAAATATTTGAAAGGAAAAAGGGGAACAGGCCTCTGCACTCATAGCCTTTGCCTATAACTTGTCCATATCTCGATATGATTACTTTACTCGACTCTAAAACTACCTTAACGCATCACGACATAGAAGGGAGTTGCTAACTAGATTCATGTTCATAGTAGGGACATCCTTCACGTTCCTTAGCTGCACGATCCTCCCCGAAGTGAACTTCAGATCCACCATGCCAATGCCACGAATAGAAGCATGTGACCCATTCCCCATGAGGATGGAAGAATCCCGTGCAACCCGGTAAGAAGTGAACAAAGAGACGCCAACACACATGTGGATGTTAGCACCCGAATCAATACACCAAGAAGATGATTGAAATACTAGAAGAACAATAAGTGAATTACTATACCCATTAGTATTGCTAGCGGTCACCAAGTTGACAATCTTGGAGATCATTTTCCCTCTGCGGTCTACACATTCTGGGCCTTCCTTACAAAAGTGTTCGGGCTTTCCACAAGTGTAGCACTCTAGCTCAGCCTTGTTGAACTTCTTCTTGAAGGTAGTAGTCTTTACAGGCTTGTTCTTGATATGTGGGTACCTCCGCACCATATTGACGGTAGGCTGAACCTCACATGTTTTCTCAGTAGTTTCTATAGCCCGAGCTTTCTCTTCAACATCAAGAGTTGCAATCAGATTTTCCACACATATCTCATGCCTCTTATGTTTCAGAGTAGTGGCAAAATTCCTCCATGAAGGAGGCAACTTTACATGCACTTAGCCACGAATTTGTCGGGTAATTCACACTTAACGAGGTCCAACTCCTTCACAATGCACTCTTTCTCATGAGTTTGTTTAACCACAGAATGGTTATTCACCATCTTGTAGTCGTGGTAACTCTCCATGATGTACAGTTCAGTGGATGCATCTGTTGCACCGAGCATAACATTCAGTGTGTCCCACAGTATCTTTCCATCTAGTATGTGCATATACACATCACATAGATGGCCAACAAGAACACTCGGAATGCATCCCACAAACATAATATTGGCTTCCTGAAACTTTATATGATCTTCATCAGTAGTTCCCTTTGTCATGCCAGCACTAACATGAAAAACTTTCAAACCAGTAAGCCAGAGCACATTCTATACCTGCCACCTCTTAAAGTGCACACCGATAAATTTATCCAGCCTCAGTGCATCCGCAAAACCAGCCATAGTTAACTCAGGAAATTGCCTATGATAAAGTTTTTGGATTGTTACAATATTAGGCACATTAATGATTAATTTCAATAAATAATTCATGACTAAAATAGTAATTAGCATACAAAGTTTTAGCATACTAGATGATTGACATAGCAGCATCACACATGCAACACCTATCATAATTAGAGACAAGACCATATCATGGTGCACATACTGATCGTCCTTAGATGAAGTAGTCCAAGTTGTTGTAGGGGCGGCGATGTTGTTTATGATGACATTGGTGGTGACAACTAGGCGGTGTAGACGTTCGTGATGACGGCACGCAACACACCTGATCTTGGTGGAAGACAACCCGTGTTGACGAACTTGAGCATTCACGTGAAGCGTTGCCAAAAAACCTTATTTGCCCTCTCCCGATGCAGGATCACAAGGTGAGAGATTTTAGAGACCTGCTCTGCCATTCGCCGGTGCATGCTGGTGTTCGATATGGAGTAGAATACGGTGACGACGCAGGTTGCGAGATGAGGCAAAACCCTAAATGTTTTTGTTATGTCTTTCGCTGCGGCCAGTAGCAATATATATAATAGGACCAGAGGCAATATCGTGTCGCGATTGCTATCTCAAACCGACTAACTTTCTAAGTCGTATGAGAAGGTGCTCGAGATCAGCATAAAAAATAATTAACTTGTCAAACGACTTACATGTGGAGTTCGTCCTCATCATCCGAGTTAGATGATTCTGACATAGAGGATATGCTTTTTGATGTTGATCTCGAGCACCTTCTTTTGTTGCACCTCGTCGACAAATTTGAAGCCAGCAAGAAGAAGAGGCGCCGCGGGTCGACAATCGGCCGGCTTTACATTCCACGCAACCGAGATCTCGATCACAAGTTTCTCATGAAAGACTACTTTTCCGAGGTACCAACCTATCCGGCTCATCTCTATCGTAGACGTTATCGATCCGTAGGCCTCTTTTTGTTCGCATTGTGGAAGCTTGCGAACAAAATTGTTGGTTCTTCACTCGCCGAAGAAATGCCGCTGGATCAAAAAAATTGGCGACAATGTGGGTGATAGCATATGGCATTTCGGCCGGTAACACTGATGAGTATCTTGGCATTGGAGAAGATACCACACTCAAATGCGTGCAGGTGTTCGCAAAGATAATGATCTGAGTATTCGGTCCCAAGTACCTCCAAGCTCCCAATGAGGAGGACACAGAAAGTTTAATGTCAATGAACAAAGCAAGAGGATGGATGGACATGCTTTGGTGTGTGGATTGCAAACATTAGAACTAGAAGAATTGTCCAAACGCTTGGGCCAGATAGAACACCGGCTATCAACGTAAATCAACTATTGTGCTTGAAGCCGTAGCTTTGCATGACTTGTGGATTGGCATTGCTTCTTTGGATTGCCGGGGTCTCCCAATGATACCACTGTATTGCATGGATCACATATTTTTGCGCAGCTAGCTAGTGGGAATCCTCCGGCTTACAACTACATTGTCAATGGACATGATTATACCATGAGGTATTATCTTGTCGACGGTGTTTATCTTTCGTGGGCAACATTTGTCAAGACAATTAGTAACCCGGTAGGCAAAACACAAACTATTTTTGCCCAATCACAAGAAGCGTGCCGAAAAGATATTGAAAGGGCATTTGGGGTGTTGCAAGCTCGGTTTGCCATTCCTCGAGGGCTTGCTCGCTTCTGCGATAAAAAAAACCCTCTCGAATATCATGAATGCATGTGTAATTCTACACAATATGATCACCCAGGATGAGAGGAATTTAAACTTGGAATTGTTCTATGACAATATTTGTAGCCGTGTCAAGTCTACCAGAAATCCGGATCAGACCAGTGCATTTCTTGAGACCTACGGCAGATTAAAGACCATGACAAACATCATCAGCTCCACAATGATCTCATTGAGCACCAATGACAATTGTACGGGCAAAAAATCCCCATTTTATTAATTTCATCTATTTATTTTCATGTGTGAGGTGAACAATTGTTTTAATTAATAATTTCGAACTATTTGTTATTCGGATTTGAACATTTGTTGTATTTGAGATAATTATTTTATTGTAGGATGTTACAAACATTTAAGTTTAATATTTATTGTTGTTTTTATTTTAGTTATGTTTGTCAAAAATTAAGATTTACGTTGCGGGGTTATGGCATCTTTATTCCGCCAGACGCCACGCGGTACTGCAAATCCAATATAGGGTGAGCCGCAAAACGATTTTACCGGCGGCGATTTCAGGGGCTCTGCTAGAGATGCTCTAAGTGTATGGATAAAACTCACCATATAAAGAGATCTCACACCTTCTCAAATTCCGGGGTGGAACTAAACTTTAGAGCCACCAGTTGCTATTTTATTTATGGGCCTCTTTGAGATTTCAGAAATTGTACATGGTACGCCCATTAGTTTTGATATATTTGCATGTACTAGTAGAGATACCCGTGTGTTGCAACGGACAAAAAATCATAAAACTTGCTTCGTGTGCATTACTTGTCATTTTTTTATCCAATTCAGATAAACATCGGTGATAAGGTTACCCTAACATTCTTCATCTGATGGAAGAGTAGGGGTGCATGGACATGGAATAGTGTGTCAATCAGTTTTATATTTTGCTTTTGAGAAAACACGAATATTTCTTTATTCTTTTTATCAAATTGACCATTTTTGAAGTTTTGATATATTTTTTAAGAATTAGAACATGTTTTGAAGCCGAATTTTTTTTGAAGCCATGTTTTCATAAAAAAAAGTATGATTTTTTCTAATTTTGTGAACTATTTGAAATGTAATTTGGGACATTTTTGTTTGGAAATTTGGTCATTCTCTAAAAGAATGAACATATTTAAAAATGTGAATATTCTTGAAAGCAAGAACAGTTTAAAACACCCTTTATCTTAAAATAAAACCACCCGCTCAGTGTCCGCAGTTAAAAAAGGATTGTTGGTACTTGGACTATGAAGTATTGAGTTGAGAAAATTGTATGATGTGCTCCCATGGCTCCTACATAAGCTTAGCACTAACACCGGGTGCAAAAGAAATAGTGTATGTGTATTTAGTGGGATATACAAACGATGGAATTCGAAAGTTTAATAACTAATCCAGTTTTCTAAAATTTTCAAAACATTTGAATGCAATTTTTTTTACTATATTGGATTTTTTTAGAGATAGTTGGTTGTTTGGTGTGAAGAGTTTTTTATAGCAAATATGCACTTGTATTGCAACGGGAGAGAAAATTGATATGTTCATCAAAACACCCATCAACGCAGAACGACGAGGCCACGGAGGCGCATGCCGAAGTATAGAAGAAATGCATATCCTATTTTAATGTTCATTAGTGCAGTGCCTGCATGCATGGCTATGCATCGATTGGTCAGTTTTGCTTTAACCCTGAGAACCAGCTTTTGGATGGATGGTTCGAACCCCGATAACACCAAGAATTGAAACCGAGGTTTGACACTTTGATGTATCATAAAGGCTGAGCATCTTTCAGTGAGAGACCACGTTTGCGTCGACGGCGAGACGTTCGTGATGACTTCATCAATCTCAAGACCCGTCCGCTCATTCGTAAGGATGAGTGTTTAAGAGCGCTTGTGTGTATATTCTCTTTCTCAAAAGAAGGTTCCCCTTTAACCTTTGTATGTAGCAATTAAATGTGTCATGCATTGCATCGAAAAAAATCATCACAAGTGTTTAGTGACTCATTCATGATTGTAGGATTTTTGGTGTCCGCAATTAAAAAAATTTATGAAGCCACATTTATGTTTTTCGACGACACATCCTTCAGCATCTCACTATCACCGGATGGAAGAGTAGTGGTGCATTGAGGTGGGATTGTTTATATGCAACTTTTTATTAATATATAAAAGAAAACAAGTTTTTACTATGATTTTTCTAGAAAATGTTGGTTGTTTGGTTTGCAATTTTTTCCCCTTCCTTTCCTATTGCACTTGGGCCAAACGCAAGCATTTCACATAGATGATAGGCTCTTTCTCTAAAGAACACATGCACTTTGAAGAGACGCATGCACACCTCTCTTCGTTTCCCATCACAATAAAAAAACAATTTCCTCTTCGTTTTGGGCTACAACGCAGACGTTCGTGGGCGAAATATATATTTGTGGAACTTCAGCCCGCACCACGAGCAGACCCGCATAAACCAGGAAATAAGGTAGGAGCCAGCGTGGTGCTTAGATTAATTGTTGGTTTTGCCCTGACCTTTCCTTCCTCGTGCTGTCCGCCGCGGCTTCCTCTTTTCTTCCTCCGTTGGCCCTTCCCCCTCTCCCTCTGTCTGCCACCCTCGGTCATCCTCTTCCTTCCTCTTCTCGCGGCTCATCCTCCCTTCTTCTCTCTCGGTTTCTTCAGGGAGCCCCCCCAGCCGCATCTCTCCGCCTCGTTCCCTTCCCTTCCCTTCCCGATGCCGCTTGTGGATTCTGTAGGCCGCACGTATATAAACCGGTGAGATCAGTTGTAGCAATGTGGGATTATTTTAACTGTATCAAATTTAAGCTAGCACGACATAAGTGATGGTTTGCATGTGGATGAGCTAGACCCAAAGCGGGCCCAATGCAGCGAGCATGCTACAAGGCCCAATGCAGCGAGCGTGAGTAAGAAACAAACTGTTTCATTAGTACCACATCGGTTAATTTATAAAACGTGATATCTTTTGCTAAAAAATGACGGTGAACCCGACGGAAGCAATGTGTGCTTTATTAGTATGTAAAGATCTGGATCTTATTAGAGCAATTTACAACCACGAGGACCATATTGGACATGGCCGGATCAATATTTGGTTGGATGATTAGGTGTATAGTGATATCCCCACTATGTACAAAAAAGGGAAAAGGTTCTGCACCTCACTAGAAAATTCAAGGAAAAAATAGTGAGCTATACAAAATAACTCCGGGTGTCTCAAACCTAGCGACAGAGATTGCTGGCTAACTTAGGTGCCTCTATGTTCACATTATGACTTTTATAAGTAAAATTACATTGAAACAAGCTAGAATAAGAGTTGATCTCATTATTTTTTTAGGGGTAAAACCAAGTTTATTCAGCAAAATTCACATGGAGTGGGATACATCTTTGGTCATGCGGTACGCCAACCAAACATGACGACCTGGGCCTCTAGAAAGTGAAAACTTGGCTAAGCTATTTGCTTCATAATTAACCGCATGACTCTCAAACGAAAAGTTACAATGAAAAATAATTGCCTTGAGGTTACAACTAGTACCGAACTCCCCGTATAGTTTCCTCCTTCATCTCTGCAAACAGCCGCTGTCGAGCCATAGTTGATCTCACTAATAATAGCTTCATAATGACATCTGGGCTTGTTGTTTATGTCCAAGACGACGCTATATCAATGCTTTTTTTTCAGTGCTAGGAATCTGCATAGGGAGCCCAGCCCACGCTCTGGAACTAGTTGATTTTTTTCTCCAAGATCCATCTGATGCGCAAGGCATGATTAAAGTTATTTGGTGAAGGTTATGAATCCCAAGGTCCCCAAACTTCACGGGTCAACAAACTTGCTCCCATGCCACTAAACAGTGCTCTCCTTCTGAAGATTTTGTTTAGGCATTTGAATACCCAGGGAGGCAAATCCAATGAGAGCATATGCCATATGGTAGTATATCACAATGGCGAAAGCACCGCCGTACTAAACTACAACCGTATTCAATCCAGACACAAACCACAGCACATACATCAACGAGCATCTCTCGATCTCACCAAAAGACAATGCGTTCCATTGCGACTCTCCTCCAGCTGGTCTGCCTCCTCTTGTCACTTCATCGGAGCCCATGGTCCGGCGCGGCGGCCACGGCGAGCAACTTCTCCTCCTGCCTCGTCTCCAACGGCGTCAGCAACTTCTTCGTGCCCACATCTCCGGGCTACGCCGGGCTGCTCAACTCCTCCATCTTCAACCTCCGGTTCACGCTCCCGAATGTCGCCGGGCCCGCCGCTATTGTCCTCCCGGAGTCGAGAGATGACCTGCGGCGAGCCATCCTGTGTGCGCGCGCCAGCTCGCTTACGAGGGGCTGTCCTACACCACGGAGAACCACGTGCCCTTCGTGCTGGTCGACCTCGCAAACCTGAACCGCGTCCGGGTCGACCCGGGCTCGGCCACGGCCTGGGCAGAGTCGGGAGCGACGGTCGGCGAGTTGTACTACGCCGTGGGGCGGTCGAGCCACTCCTTAGCATTCCCAGCCGGGTCGGGGTCGACCACTGGTCTAGGCGGCCACGTCTCCGGCGGCGGGTTCGGGCTTCTGTCCCGGAAGTTTGCGCTGGCGGCCGACAACGTGCTGGACGCGGCGCTCATCACTCCGGACGGCAGGGTCCTTGACCGGAGTTCAATGGGCGACGACGTGTTCTGGGCGATCCGAGGCGGCGGCGGCGGGAGCTGGGGCGTGGTGTACGCTTGGAAGCTCCGGCTCGTTCCGGTTCCTCGCAACGTCACCGTGTTCACCGTCGGTCGGACCGGTCCGGTCGAGCTCATTGCCGGGCTGCTTCACAGGTGGCAGTATATCGGGCCCAATCTACCGGACGAGTTTTATCTCTCTGTGTATGCTCCTACTGGGTCGACGGACGGCAAGGTCTCCATCTCCTTCACCGGTCAAGTGCTGGCGTCAAAAGAACATGCGTTGTCGGTTCTCAGCCAAAGCTTCCCTGAGCTGGGCTTGACGAAGCAAGACCTCTCAGAAATGAGCTGGGTCGAGTCGACGGCCAAGTTCGCCGGTCTGAGCACGGTGGAGGACCTGGCGAACCGGCGTCGCCAGCCAAAGCAGTACTCCAAGAGCAAGTCCGACTACGTGCAGGCACCGATCTCGAGGCACGACATGGCCGAGATCGTCCGGCACCTGTCGACCGGGCCTACCGGGTCCATCCAGCTCGACCCCTACGGCGGCGCCATGGCGCGGGTCGGGAGCTCCGAGACGCCATTCCCGCACCGCGCCGGGAACCTGTACAGCATTCAGTACGGCGTGAGCTGGGACCGGTCGCAGGTGGCCCGCGCGGAGGAGTACGTCGGATGGCTCAGGTCGTTCTACAAGTTCATGGACCCCTACGTGTCCAAGGATCTCCGCGCTGCGTATGTGAACTACCTCGACCTCGATCTGGGCGTGAACAACTGGACGCGGGCCGCCGGTGGGTCGTCCGCGCAAGCGGTGGCTCGTGCGAGGTCGTCGTGGGGGCAGGCCTACTTCGGAGAGAACTTCGACCGGCTGGTTCGTGCTAAAACGGTGGCCGATCCTGGCAACGTGTTCAACAACGCGCAGAGCATCCCTCCTTTGAATATTAGAGCCGAGGAGTAGACATGATGTTTGCGAAATAATAAATCTGGCCGTGAGGAGATATGTATACCCAATAACGAATAAAACTCGACGATACCCCACGATTGTTTCGGGTATTGATTGCAATATATAAGTCCTAGTGAGTCCCATAGAAACTGTTGCCGATGGCTCCTCATCCCCCCCCCCTCCCTTCTCCTCCCTCTCCCCTTCCTCCCCCCCACCGTGGCGGATCTGCTCCCCGCCCTTCCCCGGCGAACGACGTCCGGTCGTCCTCACCACCGCCTCCGGCAGCCCCCCTCCCCCCATCCTCTCCCGCCTCTCCGTGGGAGGTTCTTTCCCCCTCCTTCTCGACGCTTCCGGCTCTTGGTTCGCGTTTTTGGGCGCTGTCGTCGGATGAGGAGGACTCCTGTTCTCTGGCTTCCTTCTCCGATGTTGTGGTTCCCTGTCCTGGGTTGGTGGGGGCCGCCGCCGTCGGCCCTCGGCCTCGTAAGTTTGCTCCTGGGGGCCGGGGTCGGCCGATGGGGGCGTCCCCGGCGGGTGACGGCTGGTTCCGGGTCTCGCGGCGCCGGCGTCGGGCTGGTAAGTTCCTCTCTGTGTCTCCTGGCCCTGGTGTTCTGGGCCGCGCTCCCCTTCGCCCCGGAGGCTCTTCCCCTCCTTCCTCGTCTCCGACGGCGGGGGCCCCCCCGCCGGCGGCGGCGGCGGCTGGGCTGGTGGTCGCTCCATGTACCCTAGATCCAGCTCTCCTGGGCGTGGCTGTGGGTTCGCGGGCCTCCTCCCTGTGTGGGTCTGATGGGCCTTCTGGGGTGGTGCTGGCTAGTGGGCCTCCACCTCCCCCTCCCTCTCTTCGGTAACTGATTTCCCCCCGCTCCTTTCTTTCGGCCCAGTTGGGCCCCCCGCCCGATCATCATTTCCCCATCCATCTCCGGCCCATGTGGCGAGTCGGGCCCAGGGGGGCACGGCTCGCTCGGGGTATATATGGATCCCTCGCGGCTCGACCCCTCCCCTGCTAGGGTTTCCTGCTTCCGCCGCTGATCTGCGTCGCTATCGTCTTCCCACCCGGCGTTTCATTCGATCCTCTCCTCCTCCATCCCTCCTTCTCCCTTTTGCTGCGGTGATCTCCATGGACAAGTCTAGGGGCTCGTCTTGCGAGGCGCTTTCTGGGAGCAAGCGGCGCCGTGAGGACTCCCCCGCCTCCGCGGCGGATCTGGCGCTTGAGGCCTCGCTCCGTTCCAAGTTGGAGTCGGAGCATGCGGCGCGCGAGCAGGCGGCTCGTGCCTGCAAGGTCTGGGCTTCGGGCTCGGAGCGGGTGCAGCATTCGGGGAAGGAGGGCGTGACTGGATCTGGCCTGCTTGGCTCTGGGTCCGGTCCTTCTCCTCCCCCGGGGCGGGATCCGTGGGAGGCGGCGGTGGCCTCTGGCGGTGGGGTGTCCTCCTCTTCGGCTTCCATTCCGGCTTCGTGTGTGGGACGTGGCCCGTCGGCCCCGTCTCGGCCCTGCCTCCCCCTCCCCCTCCTCCCCGTGGCTCGGGATCCGGTTTCCGTCCGCCGCCTCGATCCTTCGCGGGGCCGGCACGCCGGCCTCCCGGGGCGGCGTCTGGTGATGGGATCCTTCCTCCCCCTCCGTCGCAACAGCAACCTCGCCCCCCCTCCTCCCACAGCAACCCCTCGGCGCTCACCTGCTTCGCCTGTCACAGGCCGGGCCACTTTCAGTCTCGCTGTTCTAACCCCCCGTTTTGCTTGATCTGCCGCTCTGATGGCCACCTCACGGTTAACTGCATGGATCGGCAGAAACCCCCTGCGGTCATCCAGTTTGGTCTGGGCCTCCCTGGGTGTTCTTTCTTCGCCTTCGATGGTGATCTGCCGGTTCGGGAGGTGGCCCCTTCGCTGTCTAATGCTGCTATTGTCTCTGTCAAAGACCAGAAGATCTCCCCCCAAACTCTGTTGGATGGGCTTCGCATTTGGGATGTGGCTGGTTGGGATTGGCAAGTGGTTCAGTTGTCTGATTTCGACTTCTCTGTGGTGTTCCCCTCCAACGATTGCCTGCGTATGATAGCCTCTTGCACAAGTTTCACCTTACCTCTTAACCAACTGGTGGTTTCGGTCAAAGCGGCCGCATCCAATGGCATTGCTGTCGGTCCTCTGTCTCAAGTCTGGGTGTTGATTGATGATCTTCCTGCGAGTCTGCGTTCGTCTGCTTTCCTCATGTCGTTTGGGGTTTTAATTGGGAAACCTATTGCGGTGGATGAGGAGTCTCTGAACAAGGTGGGCCCCGCTAGGATGAAGGTGTGGTGTGTTGATCCGGAGAAGGTTCATGGCCTCATTGATGTTTACCCTCTCCCAATGGCATCAGTCATGAGTGCGGGTGGAAGGGGCGGCGGGGCTTTCCAAGCTCCTCCTCCCCCCCTCCGTCTGCTAACCCCTCGGACAAACATGACAAGGAAGGGGATGGTTCCTTTGGTGGCCCTAACCAGAGTTTTGGGGTCCAATCTCCGCTTCACTCAATCCGAATGGGATGGGCTGGCAGATTCCGAACGGGAATTGTTCCACTCACAAGCGCCTGTTGGTGATGCCCCCCCGTGGTGAGGCGGCGATTCCTCCTGCTGCCCAGTTGGCTTCTTCTGCTGCTGCTGACCTGCCTAAAGCCCCGCCGTGTTCGGCCACTCCTGTGTCTGCGGCTTGTTCCAACATCCCGGCTCGCCCCACCTCTCCCACTCGTTCGGGTATCGAAGATCTCCCTGGTTCTCCTGCTTGTGACATGGTGGAATCTAAGCTCCCCTCGAAGAAGAAATCCTCTGTCCGTAAGTTCTCGGCTAAGAGCCGGACCCCCTCGGGCTCCAAGCAATCCATGACGGGGATCTGTCGGCGCCTTGATCAAGACCTGGGCTCCATGTCTCGCTCGGGCCCCCATGCCGCTCTCTCTGGCCTTGATCGCCATCGATCCGCTCCCCGGTGTCCACGGCCCGCAAAGGTAGGCGGGTGTCTCAGGCTGGTGGCTCCATTCTGGAGCGGGCGGAGAAGCGGGCCGCGGCGAAGGACCTCCCACCCCCCCAGGTACCTCCTCGTCCCCTTCTGTACATGTTTCTCCGGTTCGGGTGGTATTACAATCGATGCCTGATGATCACCTTTTAAATATTATGTCGGATGTGGGCTTGGTGGTTGATTCCTCTGTCGCTTCCCCCAGTTCTATTCTTGCGACTATTCGGGCTAATGAGCTGGCACAAGCTGCCATTGCGAAAGCTAAAGAGGCGGTTGCCCCGCGGGTTGCGGAGGCTGGCTGTGCTTTGGGGGAATGTTCGGGTGCCGGTAGTGGCCGGCCCCCCTCGTGCCCCGCTAAGAAGGGCACTAATAAGCGTTCCAAATCCTGTGTGGCCCCCAGCAGGTCGAGCCTCTGAATCAAGAACCTTTCATTTAAATGAGGGCCTTATTTTGGAACATTAGAGGGTTCGGTGCTAGGGGGCGCCGTGACCTTCTGAAAGATCTGGTCCGTTCTAATTCTATTGATTTTGTGGGTTTGGTTGAAACGTTCAAGGATTCCTTCTCTCCCAGTGAGCTCTCAGCTATTGTGGGTATGGATAGATTCCATTGGCAATGTTTACCGGCTTCGGGCCACTCAGGTGGGATTCTGATTGGTTCCAACAAGGATACTTTCGACTTTGTTGCCTATGATCATGGGTTTTATTGGGCTAGTGTTGTTCTCTCGCATAGATCTATGAATACCCTCTGTGAATTTATAGTCGTCTATGGACCCGCGGATCACTCCTTCTCTCACCTTTTCCTGGACGAGCTTTCGAACAAGATTGAGTCCTGCACTCTCCCGATGGTTATTGGGGGAGATTTTAACCTCTTGCGTTCCCCTCTTGACAAGAATAATGATATTTTTTCCTGGTCACTAGCCAATGCCTTTAACGACTTTATTAGTGCCAATGCTATTCGGGAGCTACCTCGGGGGGGAGCCCGCTTTACTTGGTCTAATCATCAGGCGAATCCGATCAGATCAGTGCTCGATCGTGTCTTCCTCTGCCCCAGGTGGGATTCCTTATTCCCGAGGTCCTCTCTCTTCGCCAAATGTATCGTAGGTTCAGATCATACCCCCTTGATTCTTGATGATGGTACCGGTTGCATCAGACCTCCGGCTAGATTTCAATTTGATGCCTCCTGGCTCTCGGTGGAGGGATTTGTTGACATGGTCGCGGCTAAGATCTCCCATTACCTTTCCCATCCTTCCCGTTCTTTTGGCCCTCTGGACGATTGGCAGTCCTGTGCCTATGCGTTACGTAAATTTCTTAGAGGCTGGTCGCGTAATCGTGCGGCGGAGGATCGCCGCACCAAAGCCTTTCTTGAAAGTCAGATCCTGGAGATGGACCGTACTGCTGACTCCATTGGTTTATCGGAGGATGGTTGGGCGGTTAGATATACTCTGGAAGCTGCTCTCGTGCAGTTGCACCACCAGGCTGAGGTTTATTGGCGCCAGAGGGGCACTCTTAACTGGACTCTCAAAGGGGATGCACCTACTGCTTATTTCTTTGCGATCGCTAACGGTAGACGTAGGCGTTGCGAAATTAACAGCCTGTTGATTAATGGCATGCGCACTTCCGATCAGTCTGTGATTCTGGCCCATGTAGTGGACTTCTTTTCTTCTTTGCTACGGGCTAAACCTTCATCGGGCTTGTCCATCTCCCCCCACCTCTGGAGTTCGGGTCTTAAAATTTCGCCTGAGGAGAATGCTGCTCTAATGATTCCGCTCTCCGATCTGGAAATCTGGGACGTGGTTAACTCTGCCAATCCTAATGCTGCTTCCGGGCCTGATGGTTTCTCCATCCCCTTCTTTCGAAATTTCGCCACAGCTTGAAGCTGCTGGTGTGTAGTGTCATACAGGGTTTTTGTCTTGGTACTGTCGACATCTCTCGCCTGAACTATGCTGTTATATCTCTGATCCCTAAGGTTAAGGGAGCTGACGTCATCTCCCAATTCCGGCCTATAGCCTTGATTAACAACTTTGCTAAGTTTCCCTCCAAAGGCTTTGCGAATCGGCTCTCTCCGGTCGCCCACAGAGTTATTAGTCCCTTCCAATCTGCTTTCATAAAAGGGCGCTTTATTTTGGATGGTATCCTCTCCCTACATGAAATTGTCCATGATCTTCACGTTCGGAAGTCCAAGGCTCTTATCCTAAAACTAGACTTTGAAAAAGCGTACGACTCTGTCAGCTGGCCTTTCCTCAGGCAGATTCTTCTCGCCAAAGGGTTTGATGGCGCTTACGTCCACCGCATCATGCAGTTGGTTTCGGGTGGCCACACTGCCGTTGCTGTCAATGGCGTTATTAGTAACTTCTTTGCTAATGGGAGGGGCCTTCGCCAAGGGGATCCGGCTTCCCCTGTTCTTTTCAACTTCGTGGCCGACGCCTTCTCCTGTATGCTCTCCAGAGCGGCCAGATGTGGTCACATCACTCCTGTGGTTTCTCACCTTCTTCCGGAAGGGGTCTCTCATCTGCAGTATGCGGATGACACAATCATCCTGGTGGAGTTGGACAATGCCTGTATTGCCAATCTGAAATTTATTTTGCTATGCTTCGAAGCTGTCTCTGGGCTTAAGATCAACTTCGCCAAGAGTGAGGTCTTGGTGACTGGGGTCGATCGGGCAGAGGCCTTTCGGGTGGCCAGGCTGCTTAATTGTTCTTTAGGCTCTTTTCCTTTCAAATATCTTGGTCTCCCTATCTCCCCTGGTCCGCTTCATGCTAAAGACTTCGCTCCAGCGGTGGCTAAAGTGGGGAATAGGGTGCTTCCTTGGAGGGGTAGATATAATACCAACGCTGGCAAAGTGGCTCTGATCAATTCTTGCTTATCCTCTCTACCGATGTTCCTGATGGGCTTTTATCGTCTCACGAATGGTGTGCATGATGGCTTCGACAAACATAGGAGTGGCTTCTATTGGAATTCTGCGGATAACAAGAGAAAGTATAGGTTGGTGAAATGGCAGCTCATGTGCAAGCCTAAAAACCTTGGAGGGTTAGGCATCATTAACACTCGTGTGATGAACATTTGCCTGCTCATTAAGTGGTGGTGGAAAATTATGACGGTGGGGGCCGATGCGATTTGGTTTTCGATCCTTAAGGCTAAATACTTTCCTAATTCTAGTCCCATGTTTGCCCCTGCTCGGCGTGGTTCGCAGTTTTGGAAAGCTCTTGTGAAAGTCAGGCCGATTTTTTTGGAACATGTCAAATTTTGTGTGGGTAATGGCTCTGCTGTTCGTTTTTGGTTAGATTGGTGGTCTGGGGATGCCCCGTTGGCTGTTAGCTTTCCGGTTTTGTTCTCCTACTGCCCCAACCCGCAGATCTCCATCGCGGAGGTGGCTGCGAACAATTGGGATTTAGCTTTTCGTCGGGCTCTGTCTCCTGAAGAGTTGGAAGAATGGCAAAACCTTTCTGCTTTCTTCCCTGTGCTCTCGGAGGCGGCCGACTCTGTGGTTTGGCCACATACGGCCTCTGGTATTTTTTCGGTAAAATCGCTGTACTCTAGACTAATTGGTGGGACTTCTTCGGCTAGATTCTCTTGGGTCTGGAAATCCAAGGTCCCTCCCAAGATTAAGGTGTTCCTTTGGCAAGCCGTCCGTGGTCGCCTACCCTCTGCTGATCAGATTAAAAAACGAAACGGGCCGGGCTCGGAATTCTGTAGCTTGTGTGGGGCTTTGGAAAATTCTAATCACATCTTCTTCGAATGTGTTCTTGCCAAACTAGTTTGGTCCTGTGTCCGATCCTGGCTTCGGGTTTCCTGGAATCCCTCCTCATTTTCTGAGGTTAGATCCCTAGCCAAATCTTTGGTAGGGGTTACCAAGAGGATATTCTGGGTTGGATTGGGGTCCTTATGTTGGGCTTTATGGACCATTAGAAACAAATTTACTATTGAGCTTACTTTCCCATCTAAGCCTGCTGATGTTCTTTTCAAATCATGCATATTCTTGCAGCAGTGGAGATCATGGACTAAGGAGCCAGATCGGGACGCCCTGGACCTGCTCATCGCCAAAATTCGGGCTTCGGCTTCTCTGATCTCTGGGGCGAGTCATGGAGTTTAATTCTGGAGCTGTAGGATGCGGGTTCTAGATTTCACTTTCCCCCGGCCTGCGTGCCGTGTATGGCTGTTGCCTGTTCCCTGAGTACTTTCGGTCCTTTCTTTAAACTTATTCGTGTGGCTTGGTGTTTGTGTGTTCCTGGGACATTGTGACGCTGCCGTGTGGCTTTATTTATAAAGTCGGGCTCTGGCCTTTTCTCTAAAAAAATATATTTTAATGAAATTTGATTGTGTGTGATATCGGAGTAATATTTGAAATAAGAACACGTGAACCAAAATTACAAATACATACTATTTACTATATTTTATTTATTAATAGCTTTTTTAGCTAAAATATATATAGTTGTAAAATATTTATTGAATATAAATCGAATAACATAATTAAAAATATTTTTCCCATGCATGGTTTGCATGTGGTAGTGGGACTTTTTTCATGCATGGTTTGCATGTCGACGCGAGACTTAATTGACTTCGATTTTGGTGGTGTTTTTCGAGTATCAGGTCTCGAGCTACGGGGTGAAAACTCTAGGTCTGACCCGAGTTGGTTATACCTGACAATGATGATGTTTTTGCGTTGTTACCTTGTTGGAGGTATTGCTTGGATATGTTCGGACTTGTTTTGATCGTGAAAACCTAAATCTGGCCGTTGATAATTAGATTCAGTGATGGAGGTGTATGATCATCATTCCCTTCCTGAAGGCGATGTTATTGAAGAACTTCGTTGTACTTGTGGTGTTAAAAGATGGTTGATGCGGATATGATCATTCACTACATCAGGAACGCGCCTTGGCGCGGGGTGCCGGTCCCAACGATGCGGTCAAGAAGGTAATCGGTTAGTAGAAAGCATGGTTTAAGTTAGTAGGAAGTGCGGCTTGCCGCAGCCCTGCCGGGTGGATCATATCCAATCCGGTAGAAGTCATGAAGATCAGTACATTCCATTGATGCATTTCATATACGTAATATTTAGCATATATAATGCACCAAAACTTTAAGGTTTACAATAACACAAAATAATAAGTTCATTTGCAACCTTCTGAGAATTACATGAAATATACAAAAGACGCCTTGGCACTGACATTTACTTACAGAAGATACAAAATTTCACACTTCCTTAAATAATTGGAGTCAACAAAACAAAAGTTTACAGAAAAATATTGACATAGAATCCCACACAACGATCGACAATAATGAACTGATCGTTGGCATTGTCCACCGCATCGATCGCGTCGCCGATCTGATCGTCATGCCATTGTGCGCGATTCCGCTGCCCATTCGCTCATCGCCCCTCACATTGACAATGGCGTTTTGCCTGGTTCCTGGACGCTGAAGGGGGCGATAGCGATGACGCCATCATGCTCTTGGCCTCATTTTGCTGCTTAGTTCACAACTTTGTCATCCTGCATCATCAGTTCACACGGCAGAGAGAGAGAGATAGCAGAGGTTCAGAGTTATTCTCGGACTAACTCGATGTGTTTAGTAGCTATATTCTGGTTGAGGTAGAAGATGCAAAGTGAACTATATACAGTACCACTTTATTGGGAGATTCGGCATTTTAGACCTTGGCTTCGTCCCCGAGCTGCTCCTGCTCCGCTTTCTGCTTGCGCCTCTGGGCTAGATATGCCAATGCTCCAAATACAACTATAAGAAAATAATAACTGGAGAATCCATTAAGTTTGTGAGCGTATCGGAGGCAGAAATACATATTAACATTAAGAACAAACAGAAATGACTTTTTGCCTCTTGTAGAATAAGATTTCACAATAAATGAATCGGAAAATTGATCTTAGTTGCATGGACAAAAGCATGCAGAGCGGGATTTATAGCTTTACGGTCAACAGTACCTACAGTCTGATGCAACTGATCCATTGAAGAACAGATAGTAAAAGCTGATAGAAATACACAGGTGCGGCTAGTCTAATATAAAATCTACCAGGTCAACGAAGCTCACTTCCAATTGACAGAAAAGCTACACATTACCCATGTATTTTTTGAGCAAAATTATTATGCATGTATTGAATAGAGAGAACTTCGGGTCAAAATTACATTTAGATATTAATCGAAGGAAAAATAAATTGGCAAAGGCGATGGATACTATAAAGCAAACAAATCATCGTTCTGAGTCAGCAAAATCAATCACTAAAAGGCAGGAATCATGTGGTCTTCGAGCGAAGAGCAGCATCCTTCTTTGGATATAGCGATATGTTTAGCAGTATTTCCTAGAAAAGCAAATGCTAGCTTGATAGGTAACTCAATACATATGTGGTAACTACTTGTTTGGATCCAGTACACGGATCATAAGGAAAGGAATTTCATGGTGCACCTTTTTAGATAATGGACATGAATATTTCCAATGCATTTGAATGTTTTAGTTGATCGTAATTGATATATTCAGAGAGAGAGAGAGAGAGAGAGAGAGAGAGAGAGAGAGAGAGAGAGAGAGAGAGAGAGAGAGAGAGAGAGAGAGCCCAAAGGTACAAAAACGTCAGGGAAGTCGTAAGATACAGTTTTTTTAAGATACAGGTAAGAAAATCAGCAAGACAATCCGCTAAAAATGAAAGGCGCAGTTGGAGGAAGGTGATTGGCAGGAGACGTACAAAAGGGACGATGACGGCCACGAGCAGGTAGCGGCAAAGCACCTGGAGATTCCTGCGCAAGATATATGATGTCGTTAGAAACATATGGAGTACTGCATTTGTTGTCGTTGATCATATGGAGTATGACAGACTCA
Source organism: Aegilops speltoides (assembly GCA_021437245.1). Taxonomy (NCBI): domain Eukaryota; kingdom Viridiplantae; phylum Streptophyta; class Magnoliopsida; order Poales; family Poaceae; genus Aegilops; species Aegilops speltoides. Next base: position 452,713,984 of record CM038143.1, on the reverse strand, counting down.
GAAAAGCAGAAACCATATGAATCATAACAGGATAATGCACAAGAGGGCACATAACGACAACGCACATTGATCATAGGCCCAAGCAGGCATATTGACATGGATGAGGTTCATGAGTACATCCGATGATAGACTACAGAGCACGAACATGCAGACGTCAACAGATTGCAAAGCTCATTTACATATATACAAACAAAATAACCAGGGCACCGAAGCTTTATGACCCTCTACACATGGATTTTCAACCTAATGCCAAGTGCAGGTGTACGACACAACTAACTTGAGAGGCCACATGCAGTGGTGGTTGATTGCCTGAAGTACCACTTGGTGGTGCCTCACGTCCATATGCAGAAATGCCATAGTGCGGCTGCTTTTCCATAGGCGGCGCATCTGGATGGGGATAATAGTTGTCTTGTGGCCTTGGAGGCATGAACTGTGGATTTCCACCATAACCTGGACCACCAGGAGGGAGGTTTGGAGGAGGAACCCAGGGTTGAGGAGGTGCCCAATGTTGTGGGGCTGCCATGGGCTGTTCTCTCTGCACACTGTGCATTTTCATCTGTTGACATGGAAATTTACAGTTGTAAATGCTGCATCCAAGAAACTTATTATTGACAGGAAGATGGGGTGCCAAAACGAAATCGAACTTACTTGCTGTTCAAATAGTGGGAGAACGCTGTGGTCAACAAGAAACTTTCTCAAGTGACTTGCTATCAACTCCACTGCTTTGTGGACACCAAGAGGCTCGCCTTGTATCTCCACAACTCTATCGTCATTTAGTGCAACAGGGGGCACATTTTCTAATAAAAATTTAGAATGTTAAGCTAAAAAGGCATATAGCATAATAATGCTGACGCTACGTAGCATCTTCTCCGAATGTATCAAATTATCCCATGCAGTTTTCAAGTTAAGTAGTTCCAGACTTGCAGAGTTGCAGTCACCAATGATGAATATCAACATCCCAGTTTAGAGGACCAACTGAATTCTAAACATTTGAAAATGCTAAATGCTACAATAATAAGCAGCTGAGCACATTGAGAAATGAGAAGAAAAGTTAAGAATCTTGCATGTAGTTATAATAAGCTGTTCTGCAAACCTATAAGCAGAAGGAAGGTTCAAGTACACAAATCCTATGAGATAGCAGAAATACCAGATCTGGGTTATTTTAAAGACTATTAGGTTAATGTTTGGTTTGTGCCATATCACACCCTACCAATTTTTGCCAACAAGGCTAGGCAAAAAATTAGGTAGAGATTCCTTGGCCCTTGAGAGTTGTGAAGGGAATGTGAGGTGGTGTGGGCTACTTTTCATAGGCAACCAACCAAATGATGGCCAAGATATTAGGCTGGCAAAATTTTGGCACGGCACATATAGGCACAAATCAAACATACACTTAGTATGTGAACTCCACCCCTAAACCCTAAACCCTAAAAAAACATCCATTTACAAAACTTGTTTCTAAAAGGCTTAGGTCACCAAAAGACGTCGTTGTTCCTGAAATGATGCAAGAATCAATGAAAAATTATATGGTGCAATGTGAAATGATAACAAAGGCCCAAGAAGAGATCAATTGGGGCAGGGTAAACACCTAGTAAAGGGTTTTGCTTCTTGCAGACCTTTCTTGCCCATAGTTGTTGGGGCAACAGTAGGCACGGACGGTTCAAACCTGAAAAGAAAGGACATGACAAGCAGAAGTAGCATTAGGCATGGAACAGTTAATGCAGTTTCAATAAAAGAGACGTCGAGAGGCAAAGGAACATCAAGAACCTGTTTGCATTGGTTGTTGCATCAGTAAGTGCCAACCCGTCTTTCTCATGAGAGTGACAGTTGAATGGCACTTATAATCCCCAAGACTCATAATATCAGAAGATAACTGTTACAAAATGAGATGTAAGAATGGCATTAGTATGAATCCAATTTCAGATGAGAAACAATAAAAAAGAGCTCCCAGGAAAATGTTTATGATAAGTAATAAGGAGCATGTACATTTGCCTTTTGCCTCAGTGTCTCACCCTGTCCTGACAGAACTCTCAGGATCTACCACACACGGATAAACCTAGGACTTATTCAGCATGCTAACCAAACCTTAATAAACACTACATTAACACATGTCATGTTGTAGCAGAGGCATTATAGCAGACACACAAGCACGACACCGACTGCGAGCAATGCATCATGTAAACAGTAACATGCAGGACCACCACAACAGGAGAGAAAATTAGAAATCAGCACCAAAACACAGCCATCACACGGGACCACATATTTATTCAGCCAACAATATACGTCGCCACCCAAAAGATCATCAACCTCACAAAAGCATGCCAAAACCTACCAAAATGAAGACTACCATCATACACAACAAACCTAGGTCATTCCTGCGGCCCGGAAGACCTCAGGGAATACAATGTTCTTGGTCTCAGAGCTGCATTTGCCATCAGCATCTAATATAAGGATTTTCAAAGAAGCCCTCGACGTAACACGAGACACTGCCACATACAGCTGCCCGTGCGTAAAAACAGGACCCTTAAGATATATACCAACAGCAGATAGGGTCTGTCCCTGGCTCTTATTAATTGTCATGGCATAGCATACACGAACAGGAAACTGGCGACGTCTAAGCACAAAGGGTGCATTTCCCTTCTTTGCCAATAATTCAGTCCTGGGGATATAAACGGTATCACCCACATGTGAGCCAGTCATAATGACAGCTTTGATAAGCCGATCACCTAATTCTTTTACAATTAGCCGTGTACAGTTACACAAACCATTTGCCTGGCTCAGGTTTCTAAGAAGCATAATCGGAACACCAACCTTAAGAGTCAGCCTATGATTTGGGAAATTTATAATTTTGTTGCATTCAGGTACTCGACTGGATAGTAAACATCTTTGTCCCTAATAGAATCTGCAGAATCGTCAATAGAATCAACACTCAAATAGTCTCTGCTATCAGTAGGAACCAATGTAAGAATATAATCATTAATATCCTCAGCATGGTCGTTGGTAGGGGCTAAAATGGCTCTCTCTTGCAAGTAACCAGAGTTCAAGTAGTTAAGCAAAAAATCACCATAGACAGAAGAAACAATAGCAGCTATTGGATCACCAGACGTACAAACCAAAAGGTCATCCGGTATCTGTATCCAAGAAGCCTCGACTTCATCACCTTGCCTTGTGAGAGGCAACTTCCCTTCCCCAAGATCTAGCACCCATCTGCTAAATAAGGCAACACCTTCTGCGCCTGGGTATCCGCACCATGCACAGCCAAGCGCATGTTAATAGAAAGCGACAGTTTCTGAACAGAACGCCACAACGGAGAATTTGTGATTGCCGCATCAATGATCTGAGGCCTAGTACCTCCCTCAACGACTCGTAAGATTTGTCTAAGGTCACCACCCAAGACCATCACTACTCCACCAAACGGAATATCCGCAAGATCTGGATTAGTCACAAAGAGGACATCACGCAAAGTTCTATCTACAGCCTCAAAGCATTTCCTGTGTGTCATAAGCGCCTCGTCCCAAATAACAAGCGAAGATACCATCAGCAACTTACAAAGCTTAGAGCCTCTTTTAATATCACATTGTGTATTATCTTCAAGAAGAATAGGTATCTTAAAGCGAGAATGAGCAGTTCTACCACCAGGCAACAACAGTGACGCAATGCCCAATGACGCAACAGTAAGCACTATCTTCCTCTCTCCCCTAAGGAAAGCACATATTGCACTCCACAAGTAAGTCTTCCCAGTACCACCGTACCCAGAGACAAAAAAAAGACCGGTTTCCCCGCCTGCACACACTCTACAATTGTCTTATAAGCAACCAACTGGTCCTCATTTAAACTGGCAAACATAACCAAGGGCTGTTTAGACAGAGCAGATGCATCATAAGGCAGTTCCTCACGAATAAGGCGATTATCATCAGACTGCTCACCTTCACCAGAGCGAGACGACAAGTTAAAACTTCTTATATCAGAACCATGTTTCAGGAAAACGTCGGCCAACTCGTCAAGAAGCATATTTCTTAATCTTTCAGGAGGAACAACATAGTTTGGATTACCCAGGGCACGCCGCAACCTATGCTGGATATCATCGTACATGCTAACGCAGTAACGTTCAAAGAAACCCATCTCATCCCTGATAGAACAATGCATGAGCATAGTCACAAACAACTCTCTAAGTCGATGCCCAAACCCCCAGACAACCGCTTCATCAAACGCTATGTACCACTCGTTATCGTCTCCTAACAAACCACGCGTGGCACAAGCCTCTTTAAAGGTGTGATAAAGACGACCATCATATGTTCGGAGATCTTCGAAAGATCTAGACCCCTTAACAATCATCAAAAGCATGCGCAAGTAGTACAACTCACCACTCAAAGGATGTACATTATATACGCGTCCAATCTTTTCACCCCTACCCCTTGGATGCCATGACCTACTTTTAGCGTCCCAGGTCCAAGCAGTTGGAAAATCACAATAAGTTAACGATCGGGCATCTTCGAACATCTCATTCGCAACAAACCATTCGGTAAGCATAATATTTTGCAATAAGTCAGAATCAACAATTTCGTGAGGTCAGCACCAGCACGATAGTGAACAGTATTCATGCCAGGCATGTGAACGGTCAGCCTTTGAACCGACGATATTTTAAAGTGTATCTCAAAGCCAAATATGCGCCACAATGCATCGTACTCACATATATACCGACATATCAGATACTCCTGAACCTCATCTACAATACGACAACCAGATTTAGTCATTTTTTAGCCTTTCTAACATGACCTTAGAGTAATCAGCACCTTTGGTGACATACTTAAAGAGGTATTTCATCACTTGTGTCTTATTACACCACTCTACATTTATATGACCCTGAAATTTCTTGAGCATCGCCATATTATAAGGAACAACATGCCTATTGTCAAGGTAATGACCATTTTTATAGACCCTTCGACCGTCGTCACGACGTCGATATAAGGCAAACCCATTATCATCAATGACAGTGGTATCTCTAAAATCTTTTGGGAATATTTAGAACAAACACCTTTTTTCATGCAGACGCATTTATCATTCATTTCACCACACGGACCGTGCATCATAAACTCAGAAACTAAAGCATATCCTAGAGGATCAAGCAATGCATCAGGTATTTCAGCAGATATTAATGAATTAATATTTTCAACACCAATCTCACCGTTACCCCCTCTCCACCAGACAAGTATATGCGCGTGAGGCAGTCCCCGCTTCTGGAACTCAACGGTATATAGCACTGAAAAAAGAACATAAAAAGCTCAATTAGATAGTCTAGCCAGCAGAAGAAGTAAAACACCATTAAAAAACAACGACCACACAGAGCACAACAGTACACAATACTAGCCGTAATGGGGCCAAAAGCCCGGCCTGACTTAATCTCGTCCAAGTACTCGGTGAGCTTCATGTGATAGACCCTAACAACAATATCTGCCCTATCAGAAGGCGTCTGACCCGGCTCCAATGCACTGGTGATCTCGGGCCACTTGGGATTGCAAGTGAAAGTGGTAAATATGTCGGGTGCACCGTGCACCCGACAAACGGCAAGGCCATCATGGAAATTTTCATGGAAGTAACGACGACCGCCGATGTGACTGGAAGGTACAATGGTCCTCTTCCCAAGAGCATCACCATCAACACACCCATCACCTACCGCATGAGTAATACCGCATGTGCTCGATCTAAGCATGTCCTGATTTCTTATGATATACCACAGTCTACATTCATCGATGCACGCACGTGCATCGACAACCGACTGAGAGGAGAGGAGACCATAACATATATATGGATTGGGCCGATCACCCTTGTAATGACACATAAAACGATAGTAATCCTGCATGGTCATCCTATTCCTGCTATTTGTGGAAGCATCACCACCTCCAGAAGGGTATGAAGAGGACGCCTCAACGGCCGGACTTCCAGGTGCAGGATTTGGATCTCCAGGACCATCGTCATCATCTTCTTCAGGAACAATCAAGTGAGGAACATCCACCTGGAACCCCCTCTCTCCATAAGGGAAAAGCAACGGGTACTGCAGAGGCATGAATGCGGTGTTCAGAGAAGATATCTGCTGCAAACCATCGAACGACTGCAAACAATAATATCCCGAGAAGATGCATCTAACGTGAAGCCACCACCGACAACTAAAGCAGCAAGCCCAGTGGTTGTAGGCAAACTAAATTGTGGACTATCACCCTCCGAAGGCCCAATAATGCAAATCGAGATATCCTCAATGGGTTCATCACCACGATCCTCTATCATCTTACTCGCCTCCCTAAAGGTCTGTACCAATGGGTTAAACTCATTAAGCATGTCTCTAAGACCAACCACAATACTCTCATCCACACCCCCAGTAGGCTTATCATCTGGATTTAAGGCATTCATCCTATGTCTAATCTCATTAGCTGGGTCATGTATATACAACTCAGCAAATTTAGGTGTATCATCACCGCTAGGCACCAACGAACCAATACGATGAGACACTTGACCACTGATCTTGAAAATCTTAGGTCCACGGCTGCCACCAAACGAGCGTTCAATAGTAGCACCCATCGAAGTGAAAGCAAACATACAGTTGTACTCACGTATAGTCCGGACGAATTTTTTAGCACGAGAAATACCATCGAATCGAAGGAGCTCCCGGAGATAGGCCAGGGGATCCTTAAAGGGAGGGATATATACCTTAGCACCTTTGCAACAGCGATTATAAACCATCTTACGCTGTGTCCAGGATGACTGGACTTTGAACACTCAACAAACCAAAAGGAGGCACCACAAGATCTTGACACAAGAAATCTGGAGGGCCGTGAGTACGACCTATCTGCATAGCAAGCTAACGGGCACCAAAGCAAAAAACTATTAGCAAGGGTAAAAGGAAGGCAATAATCACATAACCCGAACAACAAAGGTTTTGTTAATAAGTACCTTTAAGGGACTCAGCAAACTTGACCGAGAAACCTTGCCAATCCTTCGGCAAAGGCCCTTGGACAACAATCTCTGCAAGGCACGTAAAACCAAATAAGAGACAATACAGTAAACAACAACAACTAATAACAAACCAAGAAATCTCATGCACTTTCACATCCAGGACGCCGCAATTTAATTGACACTTTCCGTTTTTTCCGTTTGTTACGGTCTACCCCGATCACCTCTGAACTCACATAAACCAAGAAACCATGCCAATCCTTCGGCAAAGGCCCATCAACGACATGTTCTTAACAGGACATGCAGAACCAAGTAAGACACCACACGGCCAACAACAACAACTAACAACAAACTAAGAACTTTCATGTACCTTCGTATCGAGCGCGCCGAAACTCGAGCGCGCCGAAACTCAACGCACATTTTTCCGTTTTTTGCAATTTACCGCAGCCATGGTCAAGCGCAGAAAAGGAAACCAACCATCACCTAACCACGGTGCAAACAACACAGTAATGAAATAATTATCATCAACCCCAACAAAATACCCTAGGAGACTAAGCATAAAAGAAGAACACTGGAGAGACACGTACTTGTACGGCTTCGAGGAGGAAAACCAACAGGCTGATGCGGCATGTAACGTCTAGCAATCCCAGGGGCCGACGCATGCCTAGGAGCGGCGGCGCACCTAGGACCAGCAGCACGAGCAGGGACAGGCACATGCACAAAAGTGGCGTCGTGCCCAGGATCAGCAGCACGACTAGGGACAGACACATGTGCAGCAGCGACTGCATGCCCAGAATCAGCACCATGACCTGGGACACGGCCACGAACACCCCTACCACTTGGCCGAGGTAGGGCGCCACGCCCAGTGGCAGGCACATGTCGAGCGCCACGCCCACACCTAGCGATAGGCTCAGCTCCAGCAATAGGCACCCGCCGACTCACGCCCCTACACCTGTCAAGAGGCTCAGCCCCAGCGGCAGGCACCTGGCAAGCAGCAACCCCACCGGCAGCGACATGATCGGAAACAGGGGCACGCCCTATATTAGAGCCTCCACAGCCAGTGGCTCGTCCACAACAACTAGTAGACCGCCCACGACCACGCCCACGGCCACCTAGCAACCCAACATCAGCCTCGGACGTGGCTTGAGCATGAGCAGAAACCGGACCACGCGCCATGTCAACAACCCAACAACGTCATACACACACGCTGGACAAATAAGCAAGAACCACGTAACCATATATCAGAGCATAGCATAACAGCAATAGGCATCCGAGTATAAAACACAGTACACAAGCAACACAATCAGAAACATGATAATACTGTCATTGAATAAAAGAATAACGAATTAGACCTTCACATAAGAAGTACCAACATCAAAAAATATAGGCAAAACCATGTCAAGCCTGTATAAAAAATAATGGAAAGCCTGTGATTCGTATTGCATGTGTCAAGTATCAGCTTAGCACACAAGAGTGGTCGTTACATAAGAAGTGGTTTCACCATTAGAGAGAGTGTAGCCATGAGTTTATTTCTTAAGTTTCACCAAAGTAGAAAATGTTGATTGGACAACGCGAAGAGCTAGAAATATTGGTTGGTGCAAGTTTGAAGAAAATAAATCTAAATCAAGTCATAATTCCTAAGTGAAACAACTGGGGAAATGTTCCAATAAATAGGCGATTGTAGTGACTCCTGATATAAGAACTAAATCTTTTCTAGCCTTCAATTAAATGTACTATTTCAGAATTGAAAAATTGCACACGAGAGGATGCAAGAGGCACAAGCACCTCTGTCAAGAACAAAAGCAAACACGTAAAAGGCGTATCAAACAGTTCACAGGTGTCCCAGTTCATGGATACATTGTTGCAACAGATAGCAACATAAATGATCCAGCAATTGGTACCTCTGTCAAGCAAATGAAGCAAATGCTTTACATTACACCTAATCGTATTTAAGTGCCAGACCTAAATAACTGGATACGAAAGAGAAGTAATGTAATGCCCCGGATCCGTTGCGCCAGGTGTCTGCCAGTTTTTCGCCATTGTTGCCATGTCATTTGCTTGCGTGTTGCATTTTATCATGTCATCATGTGCATTGCATTGCATACGTGTTCGTCTCATGCATATGAGCATTTCCCCGTTGTCCGTTTTGCAATCCGGCACTCCTATGTTCCCCGGCGCCCCCTTTTGCCTCTCTTTTGTGTGCGGGTGTTAAACTTTCTCGGAATGGCCCGAGGTTTGCCAAGCGTCCTTGGTATAGCACCGGTAGACCGCCTGTCAAGTTTCGTGCCATTTGGAGGTCGTTTGATACTCCAACGGTTAACCGGGTAACCGTAAAAGCCTCTTTTATGTGCAGCCCAACACCCCTCCAAAGTGGCCCAATAACCCAGCAAACTCCCCTCCATGCTCTCGGTCGTTCGATCACGATCGTGTGGGCGAAAACCGCACCTCATTTGGACTCTCCTAGCTCCCTCTACCTATAAATTAGCCCCTCCCCCCGAAATTCGCGGATGAAATCCTTCCTGAAACCCTAGCAAACTCCTCCCCGCGCCCCCGGACGCATCCGCCCGCCGGCGGACATGTCCGCCTTGCCGCCCCCGGCCAACCGCACGTCGACACGTGTCCCGCGCCGTCGTCTCCCATCCTGCAGGCGCAGCGCCCGCTGGCCAGTTCGGCCAGCGGCAGCACATCTGCGCCGCCGCCCATTGCGTCGCGCGCTTCAAGCGCGCCGCCGCCGCTCTCCGCGCCGGCATCAAGGCGCGTCCGCCGTCCGGCGTGTATCGCCACCGTCGCCTCCGCTCGCCGGGCGCCGAACCCGCTGCCGCCTTGGGCCTCGCACCCGCTCGCTCTGCGCGGCGCTCCGCCGCCGTTCGGCGTCGTCTTGCCGCTTCGCCATGGCACCGCCGCCTCCGCGCCGACCTTGCCGCCGCCAACCTCCGCCGTCGCCGGAGTGCCTCGTCTCGCCGGTGACCGTCGCCGCCATTTCGCCCCGTCCCAGATCCGGATGGGTGGGATGAGATCCACCCATCCCGGAACCAAACGCGCCTCCGCCCGTCCCGGGTCCTCCTCGTCCATGTTTTCGCGAGGTTGTTTTTCGTCTAAGTCCCTGTTATTTTAACATTATCATGCCATGTTCAACGCATCATAACTCCATGCATACTACTCCGTTTCATGCGTGTAATATGTAAAATTGTTCGACTCGACGATTACTTCATTTCATTCCATTGCATCATTTTCATTTCAGCTCATCTTGATGCCCTAATCATCGTTGAAAAGGTGCTATCTGATGTTAATCTGCTAAAACTGTTATAACATGCTCATTTGTCATTTTTTCCATGGTTGATGTGTGCATCCTATGAGGTTAATGTCTACATGTGTTTTGATCTATGCTATGCCATCTTTACAGAGGTGCAACCCATGTATTTTTGTGAGTTGTGTGCTGAGTGCATCGAGCTTGTTAAGTAGGGTACTTGCTGTTGCTGTTTTGCTAGGCTGAATCTGTTATGTTGTGATGCCATGTAAACCTGCTACTAGAAGTTATTCTATGCATAATCTGGAGATGTTCACTAAGGGTGTTTTGTTATGCATGTCATGCTCTATCCATTCATGCCCCTGGTTGTAATTATAGCCTGCTGTATCATGTTGTTATCTTGCTCCAAAGTTACTAAATGATGTTGTTGTCAGCCTGTTAACTTGAAGTTCAGTTTTGGCCATGTGCTTTTCTAGTGATCCATGCACCCTATGAACTTGCTCTTGCCATTCTTAGCTTCACAAACATGTATTCTTACTGTTGGTTGCCTTTCGATGCCATGTATTTCCCTGTGGTGAGTGGTTCAAGCTCACCAACATGCCTACTTATTGTTGTTCCTGCCATGTATGAATCTGTCATATCTTTTGCCATGTTTACATGGGTGCCATCATATCTTCTGATCCTTTTTGGCTCATGGTCAGTAATTATTAGATTCAATTATTAGATTCATTACATGCCTTTGTTTGCCATGTTAAGTTCCTGTAACATGTTGTTTGATAGCTCTAAACATTGCAACCTGATGTTATTTCCTGATAAGTCTGAAACTGTTAATATTTGCAATCTTCCCATGGCCTTTTGAGCATGTTCTAGTGATTTCTGGAGATAGCTCAGTGTTCATGTTTTGTTATGCTTTACCAGTAATTCATGCCCATGCCTTTTGTTATTGTGTTGGGGTGCTGTAGCTTATTGTTTTGATGCTTGCAAGATGCCTAGTTACTGTTTTGGACAGATTGTTGTTATGACTTGTATAGAGTGCATGTGTTGAACCGTTGCTCCGTTTTGAGTGTGCTCTATATGAAACTTGCTTGATTTTGCATGTAGTTTCATATTATCATGTTGCATCCTTGTTTTGAGGTGTTTGCTTGATGTTTGTATGCATTTTGCATCAATGCCAAGCTTAACTTGTTTTGCTCATATCTTCTAGGCCGTAGCTCCAAATCTAATGAACTTTATATGTAACTTGACTAGAATTTCGTGTAGATTCTCTTGGTGCTCTTTAACTTGCTGTTTAACAACTTCAACTTAATGTTTATTCAGTTCTGGACCAACTTTGAAACTTGCATATGAGGACTTACCGGAATTGTTATATGTTGTTTCCGGCCTCATTTAAACTTGCCTTGATGTGTTGTTCTTGTTGGCATCGTCTCTTGCCATGAGTAGCTTCATGTAGCTTTGTCATGCATCATGCTTGTTGTGCATCATGTCTTGTCTATGTGTGGTTTCCGTTTCGTTGCGATCGTGAGGATTCGTTCGTCTACGTGTGGTTCGTCTTCGTGGCTTCATCTTCTTCATGGACTCATTCTTCTTCCTTGCAGGATTTCAGGCAAGATGTCCGCTACCCTGGATCTCACTACTATCATTGCTATGCTAGTTGCTTCGTTCTATCGCTATGCTACGTTACCTATCTTTTGCTCCTCAAGCCTCCCAAATTGCCATGAACCTCTAACCTTTGACACCATTCCTAGCAAACCGTTGCTTGGCTATGTTACCGCTTTGCTCAGGCCCTCTTATAGCATTGCTAGTTGCAGGTGAAGTTGGAGATTGCTCCATGGTGGACAGGGTTATGTTGGGATATCACAATATCTCTTATTTAATTAATGCATCTATATACTTGGTAAAGGGTGGAAGGCTCGGCCTTATGCCTGGTGTTTTGTTCCACTCTTGTCGTCCTAGTTTTCCGTCATACCAGTATTATGTTCCAGGATTTTGCATTCCTTACGCGGTCGGGTGATTTATGGGACCCCCTTGACATTTCGCTTTGAATAAAACTCCTCCAGCAAGGCCCAACCTTGGTTTTACCATTTGCCTCACCACCACCTACTTTTCCGTTGGGAGTAATTAACCCAAGGGTCATCTTTATTTTAGCCCCCCCGGGCCAGTGCTTGTCTAAGTGTTGGTCCGAACCGAGCAGCCTGCGGGGACACCTCGGGGAAACTCGAAGTCTGGTTTTACTCGTAGCTTGACTTATCCAGTGTTGCCCTGAGAATGAGATATGTGCAGCTCCTATCAGGATTGTCGGCGCATCGGGCGGCTTTGCTGGTCTTGTTTTACCATTGTCGAAATGTCTTGTAAACCGGGATTCCGAGACTGATCGGGTCTTCTTGGGAGAAGGAATATCCTTCGTTTATCGCGAGAGCTTATCTGAATGTTGCAGACCCGTTGACTAAGCCTCTCTCACGAGCAAAACATGATCAGCACCAAGACTCCATGGGTGTTAGAATCATTACTATGTAATCTAGATTATTGACTCTAGTGCAAGTGGGAGACTGAAGGAAATATGCCCTAGAGGCAATAATAAAGTTATTATTTATTTCCTCATATCATGATAAATGTTTATTATTCACGCTAGAATTGTATTAATCGGAAACATGATACATGTGTGAATACATAGACAAACATAGTGTCACTAGTATGCCTCTACTTGAACAAGCTCATTGATCAAAGATGGTTATGTTTCCTAACCATAGGCATGTGTTGTCATTTGATTAATGGGATCACATCATTAGGAGAATGATGTGATTGACTTGACCCATTCCGTTAGCTTAGCACTTGATCATTTAGTATGTTGCTATTGCTTTCTTCATGACTTATACAAAGTTCCTACAACTATGAGATTATGCAACTCCCGTTTACCGGAGGAACACTTTGTGTGCTACCAAACGTCACAACGTAACTGAGTGATTATAAAGGTGCTCTACAGGTGTCTCCAAAGGTACATGTTGAGTTGGCATAATTCGAGATTAGGTTTTGTCACTCCGATTGTCGGAGAGGTATCTCTGGGCCCTCTCGGTAATACTCATCACCTAAGCCTTGCAAGCATTGTAACTAATGAGTTAGTTATGAGATGATGTATTACGGAACGAGTAAAGAGACTTGCCAAGATCGAGATTGAACTAGGTATTGATACCGACGATCGAATCTCGTGCAAGTAACATACCGATGACAAAGGAACAACGATGTTGTTATGCGGTTTGACCGATAAAGATCTTCAGAGAATATGTGGGAACCAATATGAACATCCTGGTTCCGCTATTGGTTATTGATCGAGAATAGTTCTAGGTCATGTCTACATAGTTCTCGAACCCGTAGGGTCCGCACGCTTAACGTTACGATGACAGTTTTATTATGAGTTTATAAGTTTTGATGTACCGAAGGTTGTTCGGAGTCCCGGATGTGATCACGGACATGACGAGGAGTCTCGAAATGGTCGAGACATAAAGATTGATATATTGGATGACTATATTCGAACACCGGAAGTGTTCCGGGTGTTTTCGGAGAAAAACCGGAGTACCGGAGGGTTACCGAAACCCCCCCGGGAAGTAATGGGCCATGATGAGCCCTAGTGGAGAGAGAGAGGGGCCGGCCAGGGCAAGAGGCGCGCCCCTTTCCTTGAGTCCGAATAGGACAAGGAAGGGGGGGGGGGCGGCGCCCCCTTGCCTTCCCCCTCTCCCACTCCTTCCTTTCCCCTCCTTCTTGGAATAGGAAAGGCAGGGGGCAAACCTACTTGGAGTAGGTTTCCCCCTCCTAGGGCGCGCTTCCCCTTAGGCTGGCCCCCTCCTCCTCTCTCCCTTTATATACGGGGGAGGGGGGCACCCCATAGACACACAAGTTGATCTACGGATCGTTCCTTAGCCGTGTGCGGTGCCCCCCTCCACCATATTCCACCTCGGTCATATCGTCGCGGAGTTTAGGCGAAGCCCTGTGCCGGTAGAACATCATCATCGTCACCACACCGTCGTGCTGAGGGAACTCATCCCCGACGCTTTGCTGGATTGGAGCCCGGGGGACGTCATCGAGCTGGACGTGTGCTGAACACGGAGGTGCCGTACGTTCGGTACTTGGATCGGTCGATTCGTGAAGACGCACGACTACATCAACCGCGTTGTCATAACGCTTCCGCTTAACGGTCTACGAGGGTACGTAGACAACACTCTCCCCTCGTTGCTATGCCATCACCATGATCTTGCGTGTGCGTTGGATTTTTTGAAATTACTACGCTCCCCAACGGTGGTATCGAGCCTAGGTTTTATGCGTTGATGTTATATGCAGGAGTAGAACACAAGTGAGTTGTGGGGATACAAGTCATACCGCTTACCAAAGATGTCATACTTTGGTTCGCGGTATTGTTGGATGAAGCGCCCGACCGACATTACGCCAGACGCTTACGCGAGACTGGTTTTACCGCCGTGCTTTGCACACGGTGACTACCGGGTGTCGGTTTCCCAACTTTAGTTGAACCGAGTGTGGCTACGCCCGTCCTTGCGAAGGTTAAAACAGCATCAACTTGACAAACTATCGCTGTGGTTTTGATGCGAGGTAAGAACGGTTCTTGCTTAGCCCGTAGCAGCCATGTAAAACTTGCAACAACAAAGTAGAGGACGCCTAACTTGTTTTTGCAGGCATGTTGTGATGTGATATGGCCAAGACGTGATGCTATATTTTATTGTATGAGATTATCATGTTTTGTAACCGGTTATCGGCAATCTGGCAGGAGCCATATGGTTGTCACTTTATTGTATGAAATGCAACGCTCTGTAATTGCTTTACTTTATCACTAAGCGGTAGCGATAGTCGAGAAGCAATAGATGGCGAACGACAACGATGCTACGATGGAGATCAAGGTGTCGCTACCGGTGGCGATGGTGATCACGACGGTGCTTCGGAGATGGAGATCACAAGCACAAGATGATGATGGCCATATCATATCACTTATATTGATTGCATGTGATGTTTATCCTTTATGCATCTTATCTTGCTTTGATTGATGGTAGCATTTTAAGATGATCTCTCACTAAAATTATCAAGAAGTGTTCTCCCGAGTATGCACCGCTGCCAAAGTTCGTCGTGCCTGCACACCACGTGATGATCGGGTGTGATAAGCTCACGTCCATCTACAACGGGTGCAAGCCAGTTTTGCACACGAGAATACTCGAGTTAAACTTGACGAGCCTAGCATATGCAGATATGGCCTCGGAACATGGAGACCGAAAGGTTGAGCGTGAATCATATAGTAGATATGATCAACATAGAGATGTTCACCATTGAAAACTACTCCATCTCACGTGATGATCGGTTATGGTTTAGTTGATTTGGATCACGTAATCACTTAGATGACTAGAGAGATGTCTGTCTAAGTGGGAGTTCTTTAGTAATATGCTTAATTGAACTTAAATTTATCATGAACTTAGTACCTGATAGTATTTTGCTTGTCTATGTTTGTTGTAGATAGATGGCTCGTGCTGTTGTTCCGTTGAATTTTAATCGTTCCTTGAGAAAGCAAAGTTGAAAGATGATGGTAGCAATTACACGGACTGGGTCTCAGAATTTGAGGATTATCCTCATTGCTGCACGTAAGAATTATGTCTGGAAGCACCACTGGGTGCCGTGCTGCTGCAGGAGCAACACCAGATGTTGTGAACGTCTCGCGAGAGCAAAGTGATGACTACTCTATAGTTCATGTGCCATGCTTTACGGCTTAGAACCGGTCTTCAACGACGTTTTGAACATCATGGAGCATATGAGATGTTCCAGAGTTGAAGTTAATATTTCAAGCAAATGCCCGGATCGAGAGATATGAAGTCTCCAATAAGTTCTATAGCTGCAAGATGGAGGAGAATAGTTCATCGGTGAGCATATACTCAAAATGTCCAGGTATAATAATCACTTGATTCAACCGGGAGTTAATCTTCCGGATGATAGCGCCATTGATGTAATTCTCCAATCATCGCCACCAAGCTACAAGAGCTTTGTGATGAACTATAATATGCAAGGGATGAACAAGACAATTCCCGAGCTCTTCGTAATACTAAAGGCTGCGGAGGTAGAAATCAAAAAGGAGCATCAAGTGTTGATGGTCAACAAGACCACTAGTTTCAAGAAAAAGGGCAAAGGGAAGAAGAAGGGAACTTCAAGAAGAACAGCAAGCAAGTTGCTGCTCAAGAGAAGAAACCCAAGTCTGGACCTAAGCCTGAAACTGAGTGCTTCTATTGCAAGCAGACTGGACACTGGAAGCGGAACTGCCCCAAGTATTTGGCGGATAAGAAGGATGACAAAGTGAACAAAGGTATATGTGATATACATGTTATTAATGTGTATCTAACTAGAGCTCGTAGTAGCACCTGGGTATTTGATACTGGTTTTGTTGCTAATATTTGCAACTCGAAACAGGGACTACGGAATAAGCGAGCACTGGCCAAGGACGAGGTGACGATGCGCGTGGGAAACGGTTCCAAGGTCGATGTGATCGCGGTCGGCACGCTACCTCTATATCTACCTTCGGGATTAGTTTAGACCTGAATAATTGTTATTTGGTGCCAGCGTTGAGCATGAACATTATATCTGGATCTTGTTTGATGCGAGACGGTTATTCATTTAAATCAGAGAATAATGGTTGTTCTATTTATATGAGTAATATCTTTTATGGTCATGCACCCTTGAATAGTGGTCTATATTTTATTAAATCTCGATAGTAGTGATACACATATTCATAATGTTGAAGCCAAAAGATGCAGAGTTGATAATGATAGTGCAACTTATTTGTGGCACCGCCGCTTAGGTCATATTGGTGTAAAGCGATGAAGAAACTCCATCTCGATGGACTTTTGGAATCACTTGATTATGAATCACTTGGTACTTAGTAACCGTGCCTCATGGGCAAGATGACTAAAACACCGTTCTCCAGAACTATGGAGAGAGCAACAGATTTATTGGAAATCATACATACAGATGTATGTGGTCCGATGAATGTGGAAGCTCGTGGCGGATATCGTTATTTTCTCACCTTCACAGATGATTTGAGCAGATATGGGTATATCTACTTAATGAAGCACAAGTCTGAAACATTTGAAAAGTTCAAAGAATTTCAGAGTGAAGTGGAAAATCATCGTAACAAGAAAATAAAATTTCTACGGTCTGATCATGGAGGAGAATATTTGAGTTACGAGTTTGGTTTACATTTGAAACAAAGCGGAATAGTTTCGCAACTCACGCCACCTGGAACACCACAAAGAAATGGTGTGTCCGAACGTCGTAATCGTACTTTACTAGATATGGTGCGATCTATGATGTCTCTTACTGATTTACCGCTATTGTTTTGGGGTTATGCTTTAGAGACGGCTGCATTCACATTAAATAGGGCACCATCTAAATCCGTTGAGACGACGCCTTATGAACTGTGGTTTGGCAAGAAACCAAAGTTGTCGTTTCTTAAAGTTTGGGGCTGCGATGCTTATGTGAAGAAACTTCAACCAGATAAGCTCGAACCCAAATCGGAGGAATGTGTCTTCATAGGATACCCAAAAAAGACTGTTGGGTACACCTTCTATCACAGATCCGAATGCAAGACATTCGTTGCTAAGAATGGATCCTTTCTAGAGAAGGAGTTTCTCTCGAAAGAAGTGAGTGGGAGGAAAGTAGAACTTGATGAGGTAATCTGTACTGCTCCCTTATTGAAAGTAGTTCATCACGTAAATCAGTTCCTCGTGACAAATACACCAATTAGTGAGGAAGCTAATGATATTGATCATGAAACTTCAGATCAAGTGTCTCATGAACCTCGTGAGGTCTACCGAGTAAGATTCGCACTGTGAGTGGTATGGTAATCCTGTTCTGGAAGTCATGTTACTTGACCATGATGAACCTACGAACTATGAGGAAGCGATGATGAGCCCAGATTCCGCAAAATGGCTTGAGGCCATGAAATATGAGATGGGATCCACGTATGAGAACAAAGTATGGACTTTGGTTGACTTGACCGATGATCGGCAAGCCATTGAGAATAAATGGATCTTTAAGAAAAAGACTGACGCTGACGGTAATATAACTGTCTATAAAGCTCGACTTGTTGCATAAGGTTTTCGACAAGTTCAAGGGGTTGACTACGATGAGACTTTCTCACCCGTAGCGATGCTTAAGTCTTTCCAAATCATGTTAGCGATTGCCGCATTTTATGATTATGAAATTTGGCAGATGGATGTCAAAACTTCATTCCTGAATGGATTTCTAGAAGAAGAGTTGTATATGATGCAACCGGAAGGTTTTGTCGATCCTAAGGGAGCTACCAAAGTGTGCAAGCTCCAGCGATCAATCTATGGTCTGGTGCAAGCCTCTTGGAGTTGGAATAAACGCTTTGATAGTGTGATCAAAGCATATGGTTTTATATAGACTTTTGGAGAAGCCTGTATTAACAAGAAAGCGAGTGGGCGCTCTATAGCATTTCTAATATTATATGTGGATGACATATTGTTGATTGGAAATGATATAGAATTTCTGCATAGCATAAAAGGATACTTGAATAAAAGTTTTTCAATGAAAGACCTCGGTGAAGCTGCTTACATATTGGGCATTAAGATCTATAGAGATAGATCAAGACGCTTGATTGGACTTTCACAAAGCACGTACCTTGATAAAGTATTGAAAAGATTCAATATGGATCAAAGCGAAGAAAGGGTTCTTGCTCAGACATAAGGTATAAAGTTGAGTCGACTCAATGCCCGACCACGCAGAAGATAGAGAGAAAATGAAAGGAGTTCCTATGCTTCAGCCATAGGCTCTATCATGTATGCTATCTTGTGTACTAGACCTGATGTGTGCCTTGCTATTAGTTTGGCAGGAGGTACCAAAGTAATCCAGAGTGTGTCATCGACAGCGGTCAAGAACATCTGAAATACCGAAAAGGACTAAGGATATGTTTTCGATATGGAGGTGACGAAGAGCTAGTCGTAAATGGTTACGCCGATGCAAGCTTTGACACTGATCCGGACGATTCTAAATCGTAAACCGGATACGTATTTTTATTAAACAGTGGAGATGTAAGTTGGTGCAGTTCTAAACAAAGCGTCGTGGCGGGATCTACATGTGAAGCGGAGTACATAGCTGCTTCGGAAGCAGCAAATGAAGGAGTCTGGATGAAGGAGTTCATTTCCGATCTAGGTGTTATGCCTAGTGCATCGGGACCAATGAAGATCTTCTGTGACAATACTGGTGCAATTGCCTTGGCAAAGGAATCCAGATTTCACAAGAGGACCAAGCACATCAAGAGACGCTTTAATTCCATTCGGGACCAAGTCCAAGTGGGAGACATAGAGATTTGCAAGATACATACGGATCTGAATGTTGCGCACCGCTGACTAAGCCTCTCTCACGAGCAAAACATGATCAGCACCAAGACTCCATGGGTGTTAGAATCATTACTATGTAATCTATATTATTGACTCTAGTGCAAGTGGGAGACTGAAGGAAATATGCCCTAGAGGCAATAATAAAGTTATTATTTATTTCCTCATATCATGATAAATGTTTATTATTCATGCTAGAATTATATTAACCGGAAACATGATACATGTGTGAATACATAGACAAACATAGTGTCACTAGTATGCCTCTACTTGAACTAGCTCATTGATCAAAGTTATGTTTCCAAACCATAGGCATGTGTTGTCATTTGATTAATGGGATCACATCATTAGGAGAATGATGTGATTGACTTGACCCATTCGTTAGCTTAGCACTTGATCGTTTAGTATGTTGCTATTGCTTTCTTCATGACTTATACAAAGTTCCTACAACTATGAGATTATGCAACTCCCGTTTACCGGAGGAACACTTTGTGTGCTACCAAACGTCACAACGTAACTGAGTGATTATAAAGGTGCTCTACAGGTGTCTCCAAAGGTACATGTTGAGTTGGCATAATTCGAGATTAGGTTTTGTCACTCCGATTGTCGGAGAGGTATCTCTGGGCCCTCTCGGTAATACTCATCACCTAAGCCATGCAAGCATTGTAACTAATAAGTTAGTTATGAGATGATGTATTATGGAACGAGTAAAGAGACTTGCCGGTAACGAGATTGAACTAGGTATTGGATACCGACGATCGAATCTCGGGCAAGTAACATACCGATGACAAAGGGAACAACGTATGTTGTTATGCGGTTTGACCGATAAAGATCTTCGTAGAATATGTGGGAACCAATATGAACATCTAGGTTACGCTATTGGTAATTGACCGAGAATAGTTCTAGGTCATGTCTACATAGTTCTCGAACCCGTAGGGTCCGCACGCTTAACGTTACGATGACAGTTTTATTATGAGTTTATAAGTTTTGATGTACCGAAGGTTGTTCGGAGTCCGGTGTGATCACGGACATGACGAGGAGTCTCGAAATGGTCGAGACATAAAGATTGATATATTGGATGACTATATTCGGACACCGGAAGTGTTCCGGGTGTTTTCGGAGAAAAACCGGAGTACCGGAGGGTTACCGGAACCCCCCCTCCCCGAGAAGTAATGGGCCTTGATGGGCCCTAGTGTAGAGAGAGAGGGGCCAGCCAGGGCAAGAGGCGCGCCCCTCCCCTTGAGTCCGAATAGGACAAGGAAGGGGGCGGCGCCTTGCCTTCCCTCTCCCACTCCTTCCTTCCCTCCTTCTTGAATAGGAAGGGAGGGGCAAACCTACTTGGAGTAGGTTTCCCCCTCCTAGGGCGCGCCTCCCCTTAGGCCGGGCCCCTCCTCCTCTCCCCCTTTATATACGGGGGATGGGGCACCCCATAGACACACAAGTTGATCTACGGATCGTTCCTTAGCCGTGTGCGGTTTCCCCCTCCACCATATTCCACCTCGGTCATATCGTCGCGGAGTTTAGGCGAAGCCCTGCGCCGGTAGAACATCATCATCGTCACCACGCCATTATGCTGACGGAACTCATCCCCGACGCTTCGCTGGATTGGAGCCCGGGGGACGTCATCGAGCTGGACGTGTGCTGAACACGGAGGTGCCGTACGTTCGGTGCTTGGATTGGTCGATTCGTGAAGACGTACGACTACATCAACCGCGTTGTCATAACGCTTCCTCTTAATGGTCTACGAGGGTACGTAGACAACACTCTCCCCTCTCGTTGCTATGCCATCACCATGATCTTGCGTGTGCATAGGAATTTTTTTGAAATTACTACGTTCCCCAACAGCTCTTTTGTAAGATGATGTTGTATTCGTGTGGCATTGTATGCCTCTTGTATGTATCCCCATCTATTATGTAATGTTGATGTAATGATATCCACCTTGCAAAAGCGTTTCAATATGCGGGTCTATCCTTGGTGGGACCTTCGAGTTCCTTTTGGATAGGGACGCATATTGGGCGTGACAAGTAAAACAAAGCAACACATATGGTCTTTTGAAGGGAGGCAAGTAGATCAATGCTACCTCTGAATATAAAATTAGGCATACAGGGACAACATATGTTTATGGAGATTTGAGAGATTAACCAACACTAAAAGGTGTTGTTCTGTATAGAACACTAATTAGAGCATGTGAGTTCAGAACAAGAGCTTAGCACCAAATGAACACATCATGATTATAGTGGACGAACAGTTCATCCAAAATTATAGTGCGCGTGCAAACTTACAACAACAACTTCCATATTGATTTCAGTAGCCTCGTCGATCTTTCCATGCCCCTCTGTGATTTCAGCAACTTCCTGTAAACTCAGAGCGGAAGAGAAAAAAAATAGGGTGCATGAATAAAGCTGCTCCTTGTTGATCGACTTCATACATTTGCTATAAATAAAAAAAGAAAATAGAAGCTTTTACAATAATTGTGAACACTGCAAGGGTGTGGTTTCAGTATACAATATGGCAGGTCTTTGACCCCTTACGGATGAGCCAGACATCCCATTTCATAAAGGCATGAAGCTACACAGAACATATGCGAGACCTACTTCCTACACACATAGCCCACTAACACATGTGTTCTCTGAATAGCCAATTCTTATGACATAAAGAATAAATCTGATAGGTTAACTAAACCAATTCTCTAGGCAACTTC
Organism: Aegilops speltoides; assembly: GCA_021437245.1. Lineage (NCBI taxonomy): Eukaryota > Viridiplantae > Streptophyta > Magnoliopsida > Poales > Poaceae > Aegilops > Aegilops speltoides. Next base: position 452,691,699 of record CM038143.1, on the reverse strand, counting down.
TCTGAACATGTTTCCACCTCATAAATCTGAATAGTAGCTACATGTTCAAATAGAGAAGAAGGAATATGGAGCTAGTTGTACCTGTTTGAGCTGCCCCTCTTGTCACCTAGCAAGGTAGTAGATGCATGCATGGAGGAGGATTTCTGCCTTCACAAATCACCTATGGGAGACGCGGCATGCCGGCCACAACGACAACCTACACGACGGGAGATGGAAGGAGCATCGATGAGAGAGAGAGAAAGAGCCGCACTGGCAGAAGGAGACTCACCTCATCACGCTGCCCTCGTCGGTCCCTACGGCGGCGGCCTCCAAGACGGCGCGTCTTCCAAGACTCAAGGCCGACCGCTGGCGGCCGGTGAGACTGAAGCTGCTGCCGACGACTCCTCTGGTAGAGCAGCGCACGAGCGTCGATCCGGCGGCGGCGGGGAGGAGATGGGCAGGCGGACGGGCGATGGGAGGGAGGAGATAGAGAGGACGGAGCAGGGCGGGCGGCGGCGGCGGCGGCAAGGGATGGGGAGGATGGCTGGTGGCGGCGGGAGAGAGAGGAGCGGGCTCGAGGGGTCGTGGAGGAGAGTGGGCTCGAGGGGAGGGAACGACCCAGCTCGCTCTCAGCCCTAGCACTAATTGGGCACTTTTCCAACAAGGTGAAATACCAAAAATACCCTCGGAGGGGCACAAATTTTACGGGCGGTGGCAGAAGATATTTACTGCTCGAGGGACACTGTTTCGATCGACAGTAACTCGACTCGATCCTACGGCCCGTATCCTTCCATCTCGCGATCGAACGGACAAAAACGCATCAAGGACGGGATCCGACGGCCAGGAATCTCTGATCTATGAGAGGGCTGGGTTCCTCCCGTCGTAATTCTTTCTGGATGTGGTTAGTCGATTGCTATGTTGATCGCTTCGGTACTTTCTTTTCTTTTTTCTCGCATAGGCATAGATTTGATCTTGTATGATTTTATTATCTGCCACGTGTTTATTTGTATGTGCGCTTTGATGTTGGTTATGTAAATCCTAGCTGTACAGAGGCGAGGTGTATGATCATCGTGTTTGTATCCACATGATGCTTCATTCCGAGTCAATAAAGTTCATCTTTTTTAAAAGAAAAAAGGGTTGGTGCAAATGCACAATGTATCTCTCATTTGCTTTCAAGAATTGATGATGGTGAATGTTGAGGCAAGAGTTGTCGAGGAGTCATGCGGCATCGCTTGCACCTCGCTCGGGTAAGGTTGACTAGAAGTGTATCTATGAACGCTTTTGCCACGCCACTTGATTCTAAGTGTCTATCTAGTAATTGCTTTGTTTTTCGTGTGTTTAGCTAATGTTGTTGCTATTATTTTTAAGTGGAGTGATTGTCCTATGATTGTTTTACCGTTCCTTGTATTGTCATAACACAGGTCATACACATATACAGAGGCAATAGAGGAACAAAAAACTGAAGGACTTCAACCAACAAGCACAGAGAAACAACCTAAATAAATAGACAGTCGGCATCCCGCTCCCAATGCAAGAAAGAGACATAGTACCCGTGCACCATCGTAACAACCATAACTCCAAAAGTCCATCAAAACAAAATGTAAACACATCGTCATCGCACATTGCAACAGAGACCGAAGGGAAAGGTCACCGTCACTGCCAAAGCCCAAGTCGAGCACTTCCGCAGTCCTGCATCGTCCTGCTGCTCCGACATGCTCGCCTGTGGTAGCAGAATCAGTCAGCAAAACATACTTGTCATTATTGCCGGATCTGAACATTCAACAGTCATGTTTGTGCAATCACCTAGTAGCGCATGACCACGAAGTCATGTAAGCGCCCGAGCAGAGGACAACCATATTAGAACGCAGCAGGCCGACATTGTCGCCTGCGTACGTGCAGATGGGATCGTGTCCACTGGTGTCTCATTACCAAACACTGCCGACCCGGACAGAAAATCTATCATCGCCGCTACACATCCATGCCATTGGCACAAGGTGTCGTGCATAGATCGCATCTCCGAAGCAACATTAGCAAACACCGGATCGGGACTGATCCGTGCTACCCCAAGGTGCAGTTGCTAGGACCTCGAGTACCATACCAACGAGAGGCGCCACAAACCACCATCCGAGTATCACTACACTGTCACATCCGGGTCATGCCCCGATCCAGCCATCGCCATACCCTCGATGCAGCTCAAGGATGCCCCGCCGCCGGAAGCTGTCGCTCGCACTGCACGAGAGGGTCTCGTGCTCTAACGCCGGTCGCTAGCCCTGTGGACCCAGGCGCCGGCATGCCGCCCGAATCCGCCGCCCAACAGAGCCAGAGGTCGCCGCAAGAGGGAGCCCCACCACCCCCGTATGCAACACGACTTAGTCCGGTGATGACGTGGAAAAAAGAGGAGGGAGAAAGGGCAACGGGGCCGGGGGGTGCGGAGGGCGACGCGTTTGGGTCGGGCGACGCGAATGGAGGCGCGGCGAGCGCCGTGGGCGGAGGCGGTCGGCTGACGGCGGTGCGGCTGCTGCTGGGCGGGCGGGGGGGGGGGCGCCCTGCCCGAGGGGCGGCCCCTTGCTCCGTCCTTCTCCGGCAGCCGGTTCTGTGTGCTGGAGGGGATCGACTCCGACATCGACTCCGACGAGGTATGTTCTCAGGTAAGTGATGGTAGTTCCGGTGGTTCGCTGAGGCCCACAGCTGGGTGCTCGGTGGGTGATTTCATCGCCCGTGCGGAGGAGCTCGGGGGCTCCTTCGTGGCTGGTCGGCGGCGTGCTTTTGCTCCTAGAGGGCAGGGAGGTCGCCGCCTGGCGGCCCGGATCTGGCGTCCGCCAAAGGGGGTGGATGCGGGCCCCGAGGGCCGCTCGTGCGCCATCCCGGAGGCGGGTCGCCGGGATTTGGTGCTGGTGGCACCCCCTCAGGCTCCTGCGTGCTCGTCGGAGCCGGCAGGGGCTGGCGACGGCGGCGGCGGGGCTGGCCGGGCAGGGGACTCACGGAACCTGGCTAGGGTTTCCGGGGCACCGGTGGCTGGGCCTGTTTTGGTGTTGGGCCAGTATGACTGGCCCAGCCTGCCAGGGGGTGGGCTGGGGTGCCCTGCGTTGGGCCTGCAGGCTTCCGCGCCAGCGGGGCCATTGGGCCCAGCGTCGCACTCCGCTGTGTCCGGGTCAGGAGGGGGGCAGGGGCTCTCCACCGTGTCGGGGCCAGCCCAGTCAAGCCAGGTGGCCTGCTGCGAGCCTGCACCTTGGCCCGGGCCCATCGCGAAGGAGAAGCCGAGGTCGCCACCTCCTATATATAGGTGGCTGTGGGTGCCAAAAGGAACCCTAGATCTATCGCTAGGGTTTCCTGCCTCCCCCTCGCAGGTGCGGCGCTTCGGGCATCTTGCTCGTCGTCTGCACCGCTCCGCCCCTCCCCCTCCCCTTTCTTGCTCATACGCCACTGCGGTGCGGATGGGGTCCCGCCGGGGTGACAAGCCCCCCATGTCGCCTCCGATTCCAGCCAAGGAGCGCCTGTGTGAGAAGGATCTCATGTGGCGCGCGCTAAGGTGCTCATGACCCCAGCGGAGGACGGGGGCTGGGGGCCGCCGCCTCCATGGTGGCTCGCTGAGGAGGAATGGAAGAAGCAAGAGGAGCGCGAGCGCAAGAAGAAGAAGAAGGAGGAGTACCGGCGGCGGGGGCTCGAGCAGAAGAAGGAGCTCAAGCGGAAGGAGTCCCAGCTCCCTCCGGGCGGTGAGCGGGGCGGGGACCCGCAGGCCAAGAAGCTGAAGCACAAGGGGGGCGGCTCGACACCGCTGCAGCTGGCGGCTGGCCCCGAGGCTTCTAAGGGATCGGCTGACGCCCCGATCCCCGTGGAAGAGGCCGACGGACCGGAGTGCTTCAAATGTGGCAGGGTGGGGCACTATCAAAACATGTGCTCCTTCAAACCCCTGTGCATCGTCTGCCACGAGGAAGGCCATGCGTCGGCTTACTGTCCCACGAGGGGAGGCCCCTGGCGCTGCAGATCATGGGAAACGCGATTCCTGGCGAGGGCTTCTTCTGTCTCCCATTCGTGGACACGGATGGGGAGGAGGTCCGCGCTCCTCTCGTCTCGGACACGGCGATCATTTCGGCGGCGACCGGCAAGTTGTCAATCCCCATCTTGGAGGCGGAACTCCCCCACCTCTTTGAAGGGGAGTGGGACTGGCAGGTGTCGGCCATCAGAGTCGATTAGTTCTCGGTCGTCTTCCCCGACAAGGCCATGCTGCGGATGGTGACCCGCAGCGGCAAGCTCTACTTCTCCCTCCACGACATCATGGCGGACATCAAGGAGGCTCGCCCGGAGGAGCTGAAAGTGCAACTAATCCCCGGGTGGTTTTGGTAATTAATAACAACATATATATCATTGAACTAATAGTTTCTTGAGAATCATTTCAGAAAGTTCAGTGATATGGGTATGGCAAGGACTGAAGAAGTGGACCCCTCAAAATGCTAAGGCAAGCATTGGCAAAAGCTCAAGACTCCATTTTTGGTTTAGTGATCCAAGATCACATTGAGTCTATAGGAAAGCCAATACTATTAAAAGGGGATGAGGTTATGATAATGATCTGGTTGCTCAAAGTGCTTAGTGATACATCTCTTAAACTATCAGCACCTTTCACAGCCACATACACTCATAAGTAATCTCGGTCCCACCGATTTTCCAAACTCAGTCACACCGAGATGAACCACCTCAGCCATATAGCCAAACCCTAGAAATCTCGGATTTTCCGATTCTGAACTCGATCTCACCGAAACTTGAGTTGCCAAGCTTCTGTAACCCTCTGTCATCAAATCGGTGTCACCGAGATGATGAAGTCGGTCCCACCGAGATTGGCAAGCTCTTGTCTTTACACGAATCGGACTAACCGAGATTGTATTTTCGGTCCCACCGAAAATCCCAACGCTCACATGATTTGAACTTTTGGTCTCACCGAGTTGTCAACTTCGGTCCCGACCGAGATTGGTCAAATGTGTGTAACGGTTGGATTTTGTGTGGAGGCTATAAATACCCTCCACCCCCTCTTCATTCGTGGAGAGAGCCATCGAAAGAACTACCACTCCTACCTTACATTTACGAGAAGAGAACTACCTACCCTTGTGTTGAGATCAAGTTGCTCCACTCCCACCATATGAAACTTGATTTCTAGCCTTCCCAAGTTGCTTTCCACTCAATCCTTTCTTCCACCACAGCCAAATCAGTGAGGAGAGTTGAGTGTTGGGGAGATTATCATTTGAAGCACAAGAGCAAGGAGTTCATCATCATCAACACCATCTATTACCTTTTGGAGGGTGGTGCCTCCTAGATTGGTTAGGTGTCGCTTGGGAGCCTCCGTCGAGATGTGGAGTTGAACCAAGAAGTTTGTAAGGGCAAGGAGATCGCCTACTTCGTGAAGATCTACCCCGAGTAAGGCTAGCCCTCCGTGGGCGTATGCCATGATGGCATAGACAAGGCTGCTTCTTCGTGGACCCTTCGTGGGTGGAGCCCTCCGTGGACTCTCGCAGCCGTTACCCTCCGTGGGTTGAAGTCTCCATCAACGTGGATTGACGATAGCACCACCTATCGAAACCACGAGAAAAATCTCCGTGTCTCCAAATTGCGTTTGCTCTTCTCCACCTCTCTTTACTACATGTGCAATTTACTTTTCGCTGCCTATACTCTAGAATTGCATGTGTAGGGTGATACTTGACTTGATCATCATTGTGAACTTGCCAAAAACTTGTCTTTATCAAAAGGCTGAATTTTTATATTGTCAAGTAGTCTAATCACCCCCCCTCTAGACATACTTTCGATCCTACAAGTGGTATCAGAGCTTTGGTCTCCATTGTATTGGTTTGCATTGCATTGGACTCCATAAGCTTGGTTTCACAACCTAGGAGAGTATGGCGTCTAGTGAGGGTAATTTTCGTAGAGGTCCTTACTTTGATGGTTCAAACTTTGCTAGTTGGAAGCATAAAATGAAAATGCATATTCTTGGCCATAACCCAGCCGCATGGGGCATTATTTGTGTTGGTTTGCAAGGTGAATTCTTCGAGGAAGGAAAAGTTTCGGATCATGGCTTTAACGGATGAATTGCGGATGTTGCAAAACAATGCTCAAGCTTGTGACATTCTCTTCAATGCTTTGTGTCCCGAGGAGTTCAACAAAATCAGCCATCTTGAGAATGCAAAAGAGATTTGGGATACTTTGGTTGAAATGCACGAAGGTACCGAGTCCGTGAAGGAATCAAAGCTAGATGTTCTTCAAGGTCAACTTGACAAGTTCAAGATGAAGGAAGGTGAAGGAGTCGCTGAAATGTACTCTAGGCTTGCTCTCATCACCAATGAGATTGCCGGCTTAGGAAGCGAAGAAATGACCGATCGATTCATCATCAAGAAGATTCTCAGAGCTTTGGATGGAAAGTATGACACCGTGTGCACTTTGACCCAAATGATGCCAAACTACAAGAATCTCAAGCCAACCGAAGTCATTGGAAGAATTGTTGCTCATGAGATGACACTTAAAGATAAGGAAGAGCTTCACAACAAGTCAAGTTGTGCTTACAAAGCTACATGTGATGCTCCCACAACCTCAAGTGACAAGCTAGTTTCCAATGAAGAGATAAGCCTAATGGTCAAGAACTTCAACAAATTCTACAAGAGTAGAAGCAAAGAGAGAAGCTCAAAGTCTAGATCATATGATGAAAAGAGATCTTCTAGTCGTGATCGAAACTGCTACAATTGTGGAAGACCCGGACACTACTCAAATGAGTGTTCGGCTCCCCACAAGAGAAGAGAAGAATCTCCAAGAAGAAGAAGCTCAAGAGATGAGTCACCTCGAAAGAGAGAAGGAGTAGAGATGATCGTTATGAACGAAGACCTCTCGGAGAAGCAAGGATTCAGAGAGGAAGGACAAGTCATCAAGGAGCTACACAAGAAGAAAACATCAAGCTCATGTAGGTGAATGGGTCTCCGGCTCCGACTCCGACAATCAATCCGAAAGAAGCTATCACTCCAACTCCGACTATAGTCAAGATGAAGGTGTTGCCGGTCTTGCTCTCGTATCCTCCAACTCCAACTCCTACGACTTATTTGATTCACCAAATGAGGGAATTGGAAGATGCTTCATGGCTAAAGGCCCCAAGGTATCACACCCTGAATTTATTGGCTTTGATAGTGATGAGGATGACTTTCTTGGTGAAGATGAGCTCTTACATGATAAATCTAGTGAGCCTAGTAATGATGAACATGCTAGTAGTCTTTATAGTCGAGAAGAGTCGAATGACAATGCTATGAAGGAGATTGAGCGTCTAACTAAAGAACTAAACACTCTTAAGTTAGCTCATGAAACAACTCAAGAAGATCATAGAGAGCTCCTAAGATCTCATGAGAAGCTACGCTTCGAGAAGCTCACTCTAGAGCAAGAACATGAGTTTCTAAAAGCTATCAATGACGATCTTCGAAAGAAGAGTTCTTCATATCGTGCCAAACGACTTCTCTTGTCTAATTTCTTGCCTACCATTAAAACTAAGCATGACAAGCATAAGAAAAATTCTTCATCTAGTAGTAACAATAACCATGCTAAATCCAATATTGTTGCTTCTAGTAATTCTCTTGATTCCACTAACAATGTTTCAAGCCAAGTTACACTTGAGCAAGAAAATAGTTTATTGAAAGGGATTATAGAGAAAGGTGTCTACAAGAGCCTTGCCGGAAGCAAGAACTTTGAGGAAATTGTTCGCAAGCAAGGAAGGCACCGGAAGAATCAAGGAATTGGTTTTGAGCGAAAGTTCAACGCCGAGGGTGTTGAATGGGAAGAAGGTCAATATCCCACTCCACAGTTTATTCCTCAAAAGGAGAAGTACAATCCTACTTCTTCCAATGTGGAACAAGCTCAAGATGATCTTCTACCACAAGACCACAAGCTAAAAGGCAAGGACAAGCTTCAAGAGGAGATTGATGCATTTATTGAAGCACCTCAAGCCATGGTCAAGTGGGTTCCCAAGGAAACGTCAAGTTCTACTTCGTCAAGCTCAACTACAACCCCAAGGATTCCCATCAAGATGATGTGGATCCCGAAGAAGAAGAACTAGAGTGTTCTTGAGGGTGACTCCGCCAACATACTTCACTCACATTCATTTTGGCAAGAACTTGTGCAATCAACTTCCACATCTTGCACTAGTTCATGGAGTCACAAACCCTCTTGTTGGTAAGTCAAGGGACAAGGTAATCATTGCTTTCATGGACATCATCTATTGTGAACTTCAATCTATGTCCATGGATATCCTTGTTTGTTCCTTGTGGGACTAACCCATGTAGGTATTGAAAGTGCCGAATCCAAAGGATTGCTCCCAACTCTTGATGATCTTCATCAACATTGAGCATCCACATCTTCAACATCTACATGAAGTCTTCTACGACAACCCAAGGTTAGTTTGACCCTTTAAAAGGGTTCTCACATCTAGGGGAGCTTTGCTCTAAAGAATTGAGCTAAAGCATCTTCAAATGATGTGAACACATCAATGCTTTATGTAAAAGTGGTAACCCCACTTGTGCTTAAACGATGAGTATGACCTATGATCAAATGTTCTCATTTGACTCCTAAGTCAATATACTCATATAAAGATGACCTAGTCATCGACAAATTGTGTGTTAGTTGCTAGAGTTTGATTGCGCATGTTTGACACATATTTCATTTGCTATCTTATTGTGTGAGCATGTTGGATGCATGATTTTATCCATTCAAGGACATCCATTTGTTGCTTTGGTCTTTTTGATTTTTCTGACCAAATGGATGGACAAGAATGCCTAAGTTCCTCCCCTAGCTATCTATGCTTTCTTGTCTCAAATTCTATTCATGCTTATATCACAAACTTTGAACAAGTCATTTTCGGACCCTCCGAGTGAGGAGCACTCGGAGCCACCGATCCGACAAAGGCTAAACTTCCAAAACCTTCTAAGTGATTTCGGTCAGACTAACCCACTCAAACTCGGTCAAACCGAAAGAATTTAGACTGATCTAGGTTTTCACCTCGGTGAAACCGAGTTGTGATTTTCGGCGCGACGAAGTGTATAATCGCCTCATAGTTGTCCATCTCGGTGCCACCGAAGTTTTACAACTCGGTCCCACCGACTGCAAAGGGGTATATATACTCCGAGGGCCGCGCGCGTTGATTTCTACTTCAAACGTTTCGCCCCCGCACCCCTTGCTGCCGTCGCCTTGGTCTCCGGATCGTCTCCGCTGCCGCCTCAGGCGCCTCGCCGCAGTCCCGTCGCCGTCAACGGACATCATCTCCGCGCCGTTGCCGCCGTAGAGAAACTCCACCAAGTTAGGGTGAGTTTCGATCCCACTCGTGCTCCCATCTCCGATTCAATGCACGTTTGGTTTGCCTGTAATCTTGCCACGATTGAAATCTTCCTGAACACCAGATTAGTTCCTTTGAACGAAATTCGAGAGAAAGTTTTAGGGTTAGGTTTCCGCCGAACACATCTCGGTGAGACCGATTTTACATTTTCGGTATGACCGATTTGGCCTCTGGCCATTGCACTGCACCTTCGGTCCAACCGAGTTGTGCAAATCGGTGTGACCGAAATGAGGATTTAGTGAAACCCTAGTGTTTTCGGCAGGACCGAAACCCACTTCGGTCCAACCGAAAGTGGTGTGAATGCTTCTGTTAGAACACTTCGGATTCACCGAATTTTAAACTCGGTCTGACCGAAATGTATTCTGTGAAAACCTAATACTGAAATTTGAACTCATTTTTTTGCAAAATCTTCTGCAGTTTGTGATAACTCTTCTACTCTGCCTACACCTTATCTATTCACAGGTTGTCAGCCATGTCAGATGCCAGTGACAGCCAGAACAGGTCGAGTCACCAATAGCGAGATATTCCAGAGGCAGCACTAGTCCCGATCCCAAAGAGCTCATCAGATGATGGTGAGAGGAGTACACCAAGTGGTTTGCCTCCTGCAGCCACCAGGGCCAGAAAGAAGAGAAACTCAGATGAGGAAGACTCAGATTTTGTTGTTGAGGAAGAGGTCTCATCAAAGCCCAAGAGGAAAGTTGTTGCCAAAGAGCCTAGAGAGGATTGTTGAAGACAAGATCCATGCTCTGGATGTGAAGTCGATCAAGTGCACGAATCACAACAAGCTTGAGGCAGATATTGAGGAAGCAAAGAGGGAGAAGGAAGAGCTTATGCGTGAGATGCAGGATGACCTAGTCCAGGATGCTTATGAACAGACTGCTTCGGTTCCCACAGGACCCCGATCAGCTGCTATTCCAGTGACTGACACCGGGACTACAGCATCAGCACCTCCCACAGTTTCAGTTGCTCCAGCTCCAGCTCCAGTGACCACTCCTCCAGCACAGACATCAGCTGAAGTCTTCGCCGATGCTGCCATATCAACTCCAACATCAACCCAGACAGGAGCCGCCAGCAGAGTCCCTAGTGACGTTTAGCTCTATGCCTTTTCGAACTTTTTGGTAACTTGTTGCCAAAGGGGGAGAAATTGTATAGATCATAGGACTTCGAGAGAGAGAGTGCTGTTTTTGCTCTTTCGTTCATTTGCGGTTTCTTTGAGATACTTTTGGTCTTTTGGTTTTTCGAGACATTCTGTGTGCTTGATACTACGTTTGATCCTATCTTAATGAGTGCTTGGTCGTACTATGCTTTAGTGTGTGCTTAATGCTTATCATATGCTATTCCTATATTGTATGACCATTTACTCATGTCTTGGTGATTGGGTGCATGCTATTCATTCTTATCATTTTGTGCGCTCCACCAAGATGTATGTGACATGGAAGAGTGACCCATGATCCTAATCGATTGTGCATTTGCATTCAAACGCAAATCTTAAATAATGCACAAATTTAGGGGGAGCTCTTGCTTATCACATACTTCTCAAAGCGACGATATTATTCATTGATTATATCCTTTGTCGAAGCTTTGATCTATATGTTGTCATCAATTACCAAAAAGGGGGAGATTGAAAGTGCAACTAATCCCCGGTGGTTTTGGTAATTAATAACAACATATATATCATTGAACTAATAGTTTCTTGAGAATCATTTGAGAAAGTTCAGTGATATGGGTATGGCAAGGACTCAAGAAGTGGACCCCTCAAAATGCTAAGGCAAGCATTGGCAAAAGCTCAAGACTCCATTTTTGGTTTAGTGATCCAAGATCACATTGAGTCTATAGGAAAGCCAATACTATTAAAAGGGATGAGGTTATGATAATGATCTGGTTGCTCAAAGTGCTTAGTGATACATCTCTTAAACTATCAGCACCTTTCACTGCCACATACACTCATAAGTAATCTCGGTCCCACCGATTTTCCAAACTCAGTCACACCAAGATGAACCACCTCAGCCATATAGCCAAACCCTAGAAATCTCGGATTTTCCGATTCTGAACTCGGTCTCACCGAAACTTGAGTTGCCAAGCTTCTGTAACCCTCTGTCATCAAATCGGTGTCACCAAGATGATGAAGTCGGTCCCACCGAGATTGGCAAGCTCTTGTCTTTACACGAATCGGACTAACCGAGATTGTATTTTTGGTCCCACCGAAAATCCCAGCGCTCACATGATTTGAACTTTCGGTCTCACCGAGTTGTCAACTTCGGTCCGACCGAGATTGGTCAAATGTGTGTAACAGTTGGATTTTGTGTGGAGGCTATAAATACCCTCCACCCCTCTTCATTCGTGGAGAGAGCCATCGAAAGAACTACCACTCCTACCTTACATTTCGAGAAGAGAACTACCTACCCTTGTGTTGAGATCAAGTTGCTCCACTCCCATCATATGAAACTTGATTTCTAGCCTTCCCAAGTTGCTTTCCACTCAATCCTTTCTTCCACCACAGCCAAATCGGTGAGGAGAGTTGAGTGTTGGGGAGATTATCATTTGAAGCACAAGAGCAAGGAGTTCATCATCATCAACACCATCTATTACCTTTTGGAGGGTGGTGCCTCCTAGATTGGTTAGGTGTCGCTTGGGAGCCTCCGTCGAGATGTGGAGTTGAACCAAGAAGTTTGTAAGGGCAAGGAGATCGCCTACTTCGTGAAGATCTACCCCGAGTAAGGCTAGCCCTCCGTGGGCGTATGCCATGATGGCATAGACAAGGTTGCTTCTTCGTGGACCCTTCGTGGGTGGAGCCCTCCGTGGACTCTCGCAGCCGCTACCCTCCGTGGGTTGAAGTCTCCATCAACGTGGATTGACGATAGCACCACCTATCGGAACCACGAGAAAAATCTCCGTGTCTCCAAATTGCGTTTGCTCTTCTCCACCTCTCTTTACTACATGTGCAATTTACTTTCCGCTGCCTATACTCTAGAATTGCATGTGTAGGGTGATACTTGACTTGATCATCATTGTGAACTTGCCAAAAACTTGTCTTTATCAAAAGGCTGAATTTTTATATTGTCAAGTAGTCTAATCACCCCCCCTCTAGACATACTTTCGATCCTGCAGGAGCCCAAGGCCGAGCTCATGCCGGACACTTGGGTCAAGCTGTGGGGTGTGCCACCCAAGCACCGTCACGTGGATCACCTCATGGCCGCCACTGTGATGATTGGGCGTCCTATGGAGGTGGATCAGGCGTCGCTGTCTGGTCTGGGACCGGTGCAAATGCGTTTCGCGTGCCGTGCCCCGGCCAAGCTCAAGGGATACATGCAGATTTGGTTCAACAGTGAGGGATTCACCTTCCGCATGGAGGCCGAGGCGGGCGCTCTGCAGGGTGCGTCTCTCACTCCCCCTCCCCCTCCGCCAACCGATCACGACAAGGGCCAGGAAGACAAGGACAAGGACCACGACATGAGCACGGGGGATGACTCCATCGACACGGCAACTTGGGACAAACTGGGTCTCAAGGACAAGGACGGGCAGGCCGCGCCTCCGGCGGTGGGCGCGGCTCAGGACCAGGAGGTGTGCCAAGTGGTGGTGGGCAGCAATGAGACGGGTTTCAACCAGTATGGATCCAACATGACCATGAGCCTTGACATCGACAAGGGAGTCTCGGCGTCCTGTGACTCGGAGGGCCGCTCGACGCTGGTCTCCCCGGTGGTTGTGATGGTGGGCGTGCCTCGGGCTGCGGCAAGCTCTCCCAAGGTGGTGACCGGCATCGGCGAGGGCGGGATGAAGCTGCAGAAGAAGACGGCGGGCCGCAAACCACCTGCGGTGGAGCCGGCGAGCCCCCCAGCGGCCCATGTGAGCGCGTCGGTCCCGCAGCGGCCGGTGGTGATGGCGCTGGCCTCTCTTGGGGGTCCGGCAGGAGGCACCTCGTTGGTCATCTCCCCCCCGACGCTCTTCGGGTGGAGGTGGCCAAGGTGGTGCCCATCCCCACGACCAGGCGGTCCAAGGCAGTGGCGTCCCCGGCGATGCAGGAGAGGACGAGCTCTCGTCCGAAGGGTGCCAAGGGCAACATGCCATCCCTCCAACGGGCCCAGCTCCTTCAGGCGCAGAAAAATCTCGAAATCGAAGGTAACCCCATGCCCCACTTTACGATTTTTGAAGATTATTCAGATTCGTGCTTGGGTGGTATCTTAGCGGATAGTGGCGTGGCGATGTATGACGCGGGGGAAGCGCAAGAGGTGCTGTCTCTCATTCGCGCAAAGGAAATCACGCAGGCTGTGCTTGCTCAGGCAGCGCTGGCCCGCGCTGCGCCTGCAGCAGATGAAGCAGGGGCTTCTCTGGTGCCAGTTGCACGGCCCGATCAGGAGGACCAAGTAGCAAGGGCTGCACCGTCCTCCTCCAACCGTCGTCCTGCCAAGACACGGCGCATGGCCAAAGCGGTTACCGCTCGCGGTATCCGTCTACGCAATTGCATCATTTAATGCGTTTAATCTTCTGGAACATCCGAGGCTTCGGCCACGCCGGGAGGTGGACCCAGTTAAAAGAGTTCATTAGGAACGAGGAAATCGACGTGGTCGGCTTGCAAGAGACAATCAAGGCCGAGTTCAACCATCGAGACCTGCTTACTGTCGACCCGTTGGAGCGTTTTGTCTGGCATTGGGTGCCTGCGGTAGGTCACTCGGGGGGCTTGCTGCTAGGAGTTAACCTAGTTTGCCTAGAGGTGGTGGCTTGGGACGCCGGCCGCTTCTTCCTGTCGGCACACGTGCGGCACCACGCCACTCTCCAAGAGTGGGTGGTGATTGTCGTGTATGGTCCATCCAATCACTCGCATTCGCTTGAGTTCTTGGAAGAACTTCAGACCAAGGTGACGGCCTTGGGCGCGAGCAACTTACCTCTACTGGTGGGTGGTGATTTCAACTTGATCCGTTCAGGAGCGGACAAGAATAACGGTATTATTAACTGGACAAGGGTGGCCATGTTTAATAATACTATCGCATCCATGGCCCTTAGGGAAGTGGCCCGCGTGGGAGCTCGATACACCTGGACCAACAAACAGCTAACGCCGGTGCGTTTGGTCTTGGACAGGGTTTTTATGTCCTCGGAGTGGGAGGTGTTGTTCCCCCTGTGCTCTCTGCACGTCGAAACTAGGATTGGGTCGGACCACATCCCCCTCATCCTTTCCTCGGGGGAGGAAAGGCTTAAACGTAGCCCACGCTTCTTCTTTGAAACCGCGTGGCTGGAGTCTCCGGACTTTGAGCAACTCTTCCTTTCAAAATGGGAGAATTGTGTCGCTCGCATCGGGCGCGTGCGCGGTCCGATGGAGTTCTGGATTGCCGCAGGGGCGGGTATGCGTGCGGCTCTCAAAGGGTGGGGAGCTAACCAGGGTCGCGCGGATAATCTGTTAAGAGCATGCCTGACCGAGGAGCTCGCCCAGCTAGACGCTGTGGCAGATGTGCAGATCTTTTCCGAGCTGGACTGGGCCCAGCGCTACGCGCTTGAAGCCCAAGTCAAGTCCCTCCTTAGGGCCGAGGAGGAGTACTGGCGCAGGCGCGGTGGAATAAAGTGGACGCTCAAGGGTGACGCGAACACGAAATATTTCCATGCCTACACAAATGGCCGACGCCGTAAGTGCGCCATCCTGCGTCTTCAATCGGAGCAGGGGCTCCTATTGCGGCAACAGGATATCGTCCGGCACATCTACGAGTTTTACATCCAACTGATGGGTTCCAGGGAGGAATCCAGGGCCCGACTTAGGGCAGATGTGTGGGACCCTGCGCTGCGGGTCACGGATGAGGAAAATGAGAACCTGAGCTTAGCCTTCCTCCCTGAGGAGATTGACAAGGCGACGCTGGGTATGAAATCTCACACTGCTCCCGGGCCGGATGGGTGGCCGGTGGCGATGTTCAAGCGGTTTTGGCAAGTGCTTAAAAATCCTATTTTCGACGTGTGCAATGGTTTTATGCGCGGTACGGTAGATATTTCTCGCCTGAACTTTGGGGTTCTCTCTTTGATCCCCAAGGTCCCGGGTGCGGATCACAATAGACTTTTTCGTCCTATCACTTTAATTAACGTTCCGTTTAAAATTTGTGCTAAGGCTTGTTCTATTCGCTTGTCTCCGATAGCCCATCGCATTATTAGTAGGACCCAGTCGGCTTTCATTCGGGGCCGTACATCTTGGAGGGGCCGCTGGTCCTTCAAGAAATAATCCACTCCCTAAAACGCGCTCGACAGCCCGCGATTCTCCTCAAACTTGATTTTGAGAAGGCGTACGATAGTGTGAACTGGGAGTTTCTCCGACAAGTACTCCTGGATCGAGGATTCTCGTTGGTTTGGGTTCACCGCATGATGCAGTTGGTCTCGGGAGGCCAGACGGTGATCGCGGTGAATGGAGAAGTAGGGAACTTCTTCCGCAACAAGCGCGGACTGCGTCAAGGGGACCCAGTGTCGCCGTTGCTTTTTCACTTTGTGGCGGATGCCTTAGGCGCCATGCTAGACAGAGCACGTATGGCCGGCCACATTAGGGGAGTGGTGGACAACCTAATCCCGGGAGTATTATCTCACTTGCAATACGCGGATGACACACTTCTCCTTTTCGAGCCCGATACACACAGTATCGCTTCGGTCAAGGCAATACTGTTGTGCTTTGAACTCATGTCGGGACTTAAAATTAACTTCCACAAAAGTGAAGTGGTGTCCATAGGGATGGATGCGACCAAAAGTCAATGCGTCGCCAACTTGCTTAATTGCAAACTTGGCCAGTTCCCGTTTACCTACCTCGGGCTCCCAATTGCGGCGAAGAAGTGTACTATCTCTGACTGGGAACCCCTCTCCTCCAAGGTTGCGAATAGGGTCTGCCCGTGGAGGGGCCGTTTTATGTCTTCAGGGGCAAGACTAATCCTAACCAACTCCAGCCTCTCTTCTTTGCCCATGTTTGCCATGGGCCTGTTCTTGCTGGCGGACGGGGTTCACTCTAAGTTTGACACATCGCGGTCCCGTTTCTTTTGGGAAGGAGCGGGACCGAAACGGAAATACCATATGGTTAAATGGCAAGCTGTGTGTCATCCTAAAGCCCAGGGGGGTCTTGGGATCATCAACTCCAAGTTGATGAACATCGCACTAATGTGCAAGTGGATCTGGAAAATGACTCAGGGCGAGACTGGCCTCTGGATCGACCTCCTCCATGCAAAATATTTCCCGCAAGGTGATTTTTTTTTGACGCAGCTCCCCGTGGGTCTCCTTTCTGGAACTCCATTCAATCCCTTAAACCCTTCTTTGCCAGGGGCGCAAAGTTTGCGGTTAACAATGGACGCTCTACGCGTCTCTGGCTTGATCTTTGGATTGGCCAACGTCCATTATGGGCGGAGTTTCGCCAACTCTATTCCTTAGCGGTCGAGCCCGAGCAACGGGTTGCCTCGGCTCTCCGCGCCTTCCCCCCGTATTAACTTCAGGCGCGAGCTAAGAGGGCCGGAGTTGGCGGATTGGGATCGCCTTCAGGCGCTACTTGCGGACGTCCGATTGTCGGATTCCGCGGATTTGATCTCGTGGAAGCTCGCGAGCTCCGGCAAATTCTCTGTAAACTCCATGTACAGAGAGCTTTGCCGTGGTCAGATCCCGTCGGCGGCCACGGGGCTTTGGAAGGCTAAGATCCCGCTCAAAATCAAGGTCTTCCTCTGGCAACTCTGCCAAGATCGCCTTCCTACCTCTATTAACCTCGCTAAACGCAACGGCCCCGCCTCCGGCCCCTGTGCGCTGTGTGGGGTCCCGGAAGATGCTGACCACACTTTCTTCCATTGCTCTCTGGCTCATTTTGCCTGGAGCGCGGTCCGTGCGGCCGCGGGAGTGGATTGGGATCCACGCTCCTGATCTGAGCTCGTGTCTTCCTTATCTTTGGTTCAAGGCACGTCTCGTAAGGTCATGTGGACTTGTGCGGAGGATATGCTATGGGCTATTTGGAATATCCGTAACAAGTTTACTATTGAGGGTGTGTTTCCCTCGCATCCCGCTGATGTCATCTTCAAATGCATCGTATTCTTGCAGCAATGGGCACCGCTGGGAAGACAACAGGACTCTGATCTCTACCGCCAAGCTATCTGCCGTCTTCGCGTCGTCTACTCCGAGTCACGGGCTCCGCCGTCCGATCAGTTGGTTGCCGCATAGGGTTGGGCAACCCCTTTTGGTCCTAGTACCTTTCGAGCCTGCGTGCTCGCCGTTTTGGGCTGTTATTGCCTTGTACCACAACTCTTCGCTCATCTAGCGGTCTTTCCTTTAAACTTTTGCCTCTGTTGGCGTCTGATGTTGGTCCTGTGGTTGTGCTACTCTGCCTAAGTTTGTGGGCTTTATTAATTTAAAGCGGCGGACGTCCCTGACGTCTATGTTCTAAAAAAAAGAAAGGGCAACGAGGTTTAGGGTTTGGTGGTGGTCTACAATCGAGTTCTTAAGCGACTCAGGCCAACTACAACGCACGACCCCATCCGGACGTCCGTTTTGTCCGGATTTCGTACGTTTTGGGGTGAAAATGAGGAGGCTGTTATCCGCGTCGGTCCGGGCTGGCGTCGAGGCTCCCAATGCGCGGGCCAACGCAACTTGTTCGCGGTGGACAAAGAAAAAAAACAATTGCAAAATCAAAATAAGGCATTTTAACATAGCTAAAAAACTTAAAAACATATTTAAAAGTCCTCCGTCCTCACGGCCCAACCACAACACCTAGTTTAATTAACATTACACGAAAAAAGCAAAAGCTAAGCGGCCTTCCCGCGCACCGCAGAAGACCTCACCATCGCTGTTGATGCCGTCGCAACGGCCTCCTTCAGGCGCCACCATCCTCGTTGTCGCTCGTGAGGTCGATGTAGGGTGGAGGCGTCCAGAGGTGCGGTGGCGGCCCCCAAATTGGGCCTGGGGCGTACTATGCATGCGCCGATGGAGGCCGGGGTGTTGGCTCTAGGGGTGGCGAGCACGATGCCAGTGCATGCTCCGCCGCGGGCTCCGCCTTGACCTCCTCCTTGGCCTCCTGCTTGACATCCAGCTCCGAGACGTAGATGTCCCCGGTGAGGGAGTCCTGGATTAGGGCGGTATCCCGACAGCCGGACTACATACTTTGGCCGGACTGATGGACCGTGAAGATACAAGACTCAAGACTTCGTCCCGTGTCCGGATGGGACTCTCCTTTGCGTGGAAGACAAGCTTGGCGATCCGGATATTAGATCTCCTTCTTTGTAACCGACCCTGTGTAGCCCTAGCCTCCTCCGGTGTCTATATAAACCGGAGGGTTTAGTCCGTAGAGGGACAATCATAATAATCATAGGCTAGCTTCTAGGGTTTAGCCTCTACGATCTCGTGGTAGATCAACTCTTGTATTACTCATATCATCAAGATCAATCAAGCAGGAAGTAGGGTTTTACCTCCATCGAGAGGGCCCGAACCTGGGTAAAACATCGTGTCCCCTGCCTCCTGTTACCATTAGCCTTAGACGCATAGATCGGGACCCCCTGCCCGAGATCCGCCGGTTTTGACACCGACACCCGGAGACCGAGAGCTCAAGCATGAACTGCAGACCCTGCCACTCCTCCTCCTGCAATTGCCGCCTGTACTCCCTCTCGGAGTCCTCCATGATGGCCTGCAGGAGCCGTTCCTCCTCCTCGATCGCCATGGCGGGAGGGTGCGCTGGTGGTGGCGATGGGAAGGGAGACGATGTCGGCGTCAGGCCACGGATCCGCGTGCGGCCACGTACACTTGGCGGGCTCGACAAGCGTGCACAAGGCGCAGTGCGCGCACTGTGGGATACGTGGAGCGGGCTCCCATGACCGGAAAAAAGGTGGCGCGGCGCATGTCATGCTCATCTTAAAACCAGGTATCCCACAGTGGCGAGTCCATGGTGTACCTGCGGTCGGCGAGGAGCTCACACAGGATCCTAGCGTGGCAACGGCCGATCTCCTACAGGCGGGCGCGGCCTGTCGCCGACACGGGTGGAATGGGCACCTGATGCGGGCTCAGTTGCTACCCATTGGGGAGGTGGGCATCTGACCACGGCAACGGAGTGCCTGTCTCCCAGTGCCTGTCTCGACCTGGACCGCATTGTCAGATGCCCACCTCCCCAACACAGACTCCACCCCCAAGGAAGCCTGTGTCACCAGACCCCCGGACTCGTGTCCGGCTGTAGGTTCCAGACCGCACGCCCCCGAGCACGCCGAATCTGGTTGGGCTCCGGTAATGGAGTTCACCGCTGCGGATATCTTCCAGCACTCGCCCTTTGGCGACATGCTGAACTCATTAAAGTCTCTCTCTTTGTCAAGAGACTCTCGGCCGAACTATGTCCGGCTCGAGTGTGAAGCAGGCGGCGAGGGAATTCATTGCCCACCCACCACCCACTTCATTGCCACTGTCGATGATTTGACCGACGTACTTGACTTCGACTCTGAAGACATCAACGGTGTGGACGACGATGTAGGAAAAGAACAGGAACCACCGCCCACGGGGCGCTGGACAGCCACCTCATCGTATGATATATATATATATATATATATATATATATATATATATATATATATATATATATATGGTGGACACTCCAAAAGAAACCAATGGCAATGAGGCAATGGAGGATAACCCCTCAAGCAAGAAAGCAAAGCATGGGTGTCATCGGCGCCACTCCAAGCCCCGCCACAGCAATACCGGCACAGGAGACGAAAACAATCCGGATGGTGCTGAAGATGAATACAACCTAGATCAGCCTACCTTCGAGCAGGCTGAACAGGAAGAAGGGCAGGTCAGCCCAGATGAACATGCGACGGACGGATACCCGGAGGAGGACAACTACATGCCCCCCTCCGAAGACGAGATGAGCCTCGGCGACGATGAATTCGGCATGCCTGAGGATCCCGTAGAGCAGGAGCGCTTCAAGCGCCAGCTTATGGCCACTACGAGGAGCCTAAAAAGAAGCAGCAGCGGCTCCAAGCTGATCAAGATCTGCTCACAGACAGATGGACTAAAGTCCTGGCAGCCGGGGTATATGGACTCGAGCGCCACACCAAAGGCTACCCAAAGCACAATTTGCTACCTCAACTCGAGGAGGAGCCTATACTACCAGCACAGGACGAGGCTGACCGGCCACCTCGTGGCCGGGATAAAACGGCGTATCAGCCCGAATACCAGCCCGCACCCCCACGCCAATACACTACGGACCGGGGCAATAGGCAGGACCTGTGAGACATACTCGAAAACAAGGTAGGACAGCCAAGATCGATCTACGGATCGCGGGGGCGCGCCCCAACACGTGACGATGATCGTGTTGCCGGATACACTATCAACAAGTCCGGTCGGGTCAAACATAACCAACCAGACTTATTCGAACTGTGTAGCCACATAGCCCGACATAGAGGCGCCGCACACCCCCTCTGCTTCATTGACGAAGTGATGGATCACGAATTCCCAGAAGGGTTTAAACCCGTAAACATCGAATCATACGATGGCACAACAGACCCCGTAGTATGGATCGAAGATTTGTTTCTCCACATTCACATGGCCCGCGGTGACAATCTACATGCCATCAAGTATCTTCCCCTTAAACTCAAAGGACCGACCGGCACTGGCTAAATAGCCTGCCGGCAAATTCCATCGGCAGTTGGTAAAACCTGGAGGACACGTTCCTCGACAACTTCCAGGCCACGTACGTGCGACCATCGGATGTGGATGACTTGAGTCACATTACCCACCAGCCCGGAGAGTCTGCCAGGAAATTCTGGACTCGGTTCCTAACTAAAAAGAACCAAATTGTCGACTGTCCGGACACTGAAGCCTTAGCGGCCTTTAAGCATAATATGCGCGACGATTGGCTTGCCCGACACCTCGGCCAGGAAAAGCCGAAATCCATGGCGGCCCTCACGACACTCACGACCCGCTTTTACGCAGGCAAGGACAGCTGGTTGGCTCGCAGTAGCACCACGCGAATAAACTCCGGCACTTCAGATGTCCGCGACAATAACGGCAAGCCACGGCGCGACAGACATAAGCGTCGGAACAATGGAGACAACACTGAAGACACGACAGTCAACGCCGGATTCATTGGATCAAAATCCGGTCAGCGGAAAAAGCCGTTTAAAAGAAACAATCAAGGATCGTCCAGTCTGGACCGCATACTTGATCGTTCGTGCCAAATTCACGGCACCCCTGATAAACCAGCAAACCACACTAACAGAGATTGCTGGGTGTTCAAACAAGCCGGCAAAATAAATGCCAAAAACAAGGACAAGGGGCTGCACAGCGACGATGACGAGGAGCCCTAGCGTCCGAACACCGGGGGACAGAAGAAATTTCCTCCCCAGGTGAAAACAGTCAATATGATCTATGCCACCCACATTCCCAAACGCGAACGAAAGCGAGCACTAAGGGACGTCTATGCGATGGAGCCAGTCGCCCCAAAGTTCAACCCATGATCAGCCTGTCCGATCACTTTTGATCGTAGGGATCACCCTACCAGCATTCGTCACGGTGGTTCAGCCGCATTGGTCCTAGACCCAATCATTGACGGATTCCACCTCACGTGAGTCCTTATGGACCGTGGCAGTAGCCTGAACCTGCTTTATCAGGACATAGTGTGCAAAATGGGCATCGATCCTTCAATGATCCACTACAAAAAAATACACTTCCGTGATGATACGTGTTTGTCACAGTAGGTCGCGTTTTTTGTCATGCATGTACATCCATGACAAATTTATGACAGAATCAAGATAGTCATACCTTTGCTGTCGTAGAAGTGTTCCATGACATTACCAAAATTATCATCACGGAAGTGTCCACTTCCATGACGATAAATCGCGTGTCACAGAACTGCTTTCGTCAAGGATGACCGACACGTGGCATCCACCATAACGGAACGCCGTTAAGCTATCGAGTCGGGTTTTGGATCCGATAACCTGTTAACAGCCCTGACCAATGGGGATTTTCCACGTGTAAAATCATCATTGGCTGGAGCAAACACGTGTCGGCTCACCGTTGGGACAGATGTCATCTGCTCATTGGACCGAAGGCGCCTATGATAAGGCGACATGTGGCACGGCCCAACAAAGGCCCATTCCTGTGAAAAGGTTGGCCCGTTTGACTTGGTCAAAAGGTGGCGGGCAGGCCCACGGAAAGCCTGTTAACGGCCTGTTCGCATATAGCCCATTTACAGCCCGCTAACCCAGGGCCCGTTACGCCCTATCCAAATTAGGCCCGAGAGCGCCATCCGGGCCCAATATGATTCAGCCCGTTTTAACTTCCAGCCCATGTGTGGCCCATGACTTCTTCGCCCATATGAGGACCTTTGTAACTCTTGGCCCATTAACGCCCGTGGTGAAACGGCCCGTAATGAATAGTGTATCACTTTATACCCATTAACGCCCGTTATTCCATTGTGCCGCTTCCAGCCCAAGTTATCTTCGCCTTCGCAGGCCCATTGATTCTGGGCTCATTTGCAAGATTCGTTACATACGCCCGTTCATCGCTATTTTTCGCTTGTGGGCCAAATTCAGCCCGCCGTTCTGATTGGCCCGCTTGCGGACCGTTAATCGTTAATGTTTTCATGTCAAAAAAACCCGTTGGGCTGTTTTCATAGAGTTATCAAATACAGCCTATTAACGGCCCGTTATGGTCCACGAATAGTACGGCCCATGATTGGTGAAATGATGATACACCCCGTAGAAGGCCCATGGATCCTACGGCCCGTATGAGGCCATAGGATAGTACGGCCCGTAGAAGGCCCATGGACCCTACGTCCCGTAGAAGGCCCATTGATCCCTAAGGCCCGTATAGAAGGCCGATGGATCCTGCGGCCTATATAGAAGGCCAATGGTCCTACGGCCGAACGAAGGCCCATGGATCATACGGCCTGCAGGAGGCCCATGGTTACAACAGTCCGTGTGTTGCCATGATTATTTTGGCCTAGTTACCAAAAATAGGCTATTGTGGCCACTAGAAAAACACAGAAAAAGAACTGAAGTGACTACAAGCAAACAACTAAACAAGACAATAAGGAAATAAATAAGCAAGCAATTAAGGCTAGCCTATTACCGCTATTACACATATTACATCCACTGGGCATCAAAGTTCGCCACCAGTGCAAATATAGGTAAGAAAGCAGCATATTACATACACTTGGCCGTCAAAATTGGCCACCAGTGCAAATAAACACAGCAACAAAACAAGAGCATAACTGAAACAACTTCAAAAGAGCTCAAGAAACGTTATCCTGGGTATCCACCATGCTGGCAATAAGCTTAGCAAGCTGATTATCTTTGTCCTGTTTGGCGCTAAAATCCTCCAACGCTTGCTGTTGCACCAGAAAGTATGCATCTGAATGCTCCAGGGACTTCCGCAGTCCTTCCTCTTCTTGTCGCAGCACAGCTGATCGATGCCTTTCAGCTTGTAGTTGATACTCAAGAAACCGAACTGATTCGCACGGTGAGTTTGAATAGCTTGTGCATGCGGTAGTGGCGAAGAACTCAACACTAAACCAAGACAGACTTTGGGGTTGTCTCGTTGTCTTCCAGATAGCCTTCCTTAGCTGTTTTATCAGCTTTGTTGGAGACCAACAAGGATGTGTCACTATCCCTGAACCTTATCTCGCATTACTTCCTTTACCATTGCTTAATAAGGCACTCTTCCCCAATATTCTCACAAGATTCTAAAGGAAGAAACAAGCAGACACATAACAAGTTTAGCATGTACTAGTATATGAAACTCATTTCGGTGAACCAGTTCATTAGTAAGGTGGACAGGATTAAACTACCAAGTCTTCTATTGCCAAGACTAGTACATAATAAAAGCATCAAACAAACATATATCTATGTCCTATGGTCACTGCATTGTCTTGCCAAATCAAAATAGAGTCAGTTCAAGACAAAGCAGCAGTGAAAGAATACAAAGCGTGGGAAACTACATGGCACAACAAGATTTCAGATGGGTACCACGGGTCTACATGTACAACAACACTATTGGCTCTGTTGTGATGCTAGTAATGTGCATGATATGAAAGTCAACTGTATACACAATTGAAACTGAAATCAACAGAGCTATTGATAAGAGCAAACCTGTTAAAGAAACATGCGTGAACATACCTGTTGTGCCATTGGAGTTTCGATTGGATCCTTCAATTTAAAAATAAGTTCGTATTAGTAAATACAGTGATACAAGAGCAAAGCAATCATAGTAAAAAAGCGCTACTTAAGCGAAGCGCTTAAGCGCGCCTAGGCTCTAGGCGTTAAAACGCATTGCGCATAACTACGCATAATCTATGCATAACTGCGCATAAGCATGCACTTTGGTCAGTAAAGCGCAAGGCGGTGACAAAACGCACAATTAACGCCTAGCGCTTTTTTGAACTATGATAGCAATGGAATCTTAAATTAGAACAGTTGTTCTTCAGGTTTAGGCACTTGTTCTACATGAACAGTGTATAGTAAGACGCAAGAATAAATACTTAAAAATAAAAAGTGAGCTCATAGACCTTACCACATTCTTGGTTCGGGAACAGTATAGAACAAGGCGTTCCCAGTCATCATTCAGTAAATGTGTCTTAGGAGAACGTAAGGGAATTTGATGAGTTTCTTTGCCACTGAAGTACGTTTTCTTCAGGTAATTCCGATACTGCCACCAAACATTCTTGAAGATAGCAGAGGTATTAGCACAGGTTACCTCATCCTGAGTTTCCAAATCGGTTCTTCTCTATAGAGAAAAATGGGAAAATTTGTTGTATTATAACCATCATGGAGGTAGGATGTATGGGACGAAGCAAAGTAATTGCCATGAATAACATTACTTACACATAACTCCTGGACAAACATCTGCAACTGGCACTTTCCTTCATCTTCAGTATAATATTTCCAAGATGGGAAGATACGCACATACAATTTAACAACATCAAATGCGATAGATGCTAAACTATGACTGGCTGGTTGTGCTTCCTCCACAGGAGTAGGCGTACTAACTGGTGGAGTTGGGGTTTGCCGTGATAGTACTGGCCCTTTGGGCACTGGAGCTACCTTACTAACTGCTATTGTTTGGGAGCTCTATGGTGGAGATGGTGTTGTGTCAACAGGAACTGGGTTACTATCGGCTGGGGTTGGGGTTAGATTGGGTGAAGCTGGTTCTCTGTCCATCGCAGTAGGGGTACAATCTGCGAGAGTTTGGATTATGTGTGGTAGGGCTAGTTCTTGTGCATGTACAACCGAGGTGCTATCTCCACCAAGAGGTAGCACTGTTTTATTTGAAGACCGTGTTTTTATTCCGCTAGATACTGGCATCACCCGCTCCAATTCAAATGGCTGATAAACAGGAAACATAGTTGAATGTACAGACATTGTATGAGAGACAAATGCAATAGATAGTGTGGAAAAAAGAGGACATGAAATAGTTGACATGTATATTGTTTAACTAAAACGGATAGCATGACATAATTTCACATATATGATGTCTATCTAAACTGGATAACATAGCATAACATAATTCAAAGATATGATGAATAACTAAACATGATCGCATTACATAATTCACCTACATGTTATCTAAGTAATCAGGATAGCATCATTTAATTCACATATGTGATTTATATGCTAAACAGAGGGCATTCGATATGGTGTCTGAACTAAGAACATGGTGTTGAATATTGTGTATATGATGTTGAAAGTGCAACTAATCCCCGAGTGGTTTTGGTAATTAATAACAACATATATATCATTGAACTAATAGTTACTTGAGAATCATTTCAGAAAGTTCAGTGATATGGGTATGGCAAGGACTGAAGAAGTGGACCCCTCAAAATGCTAAGGCAAGCATTGGCAAAAGCTCAAGACTCCATTTTTGGTTTAGTGATCCAAGATCACATTGAGTCCATAGGAAAGCCAATACTATTAAAAGGGATGAGGTTATGATGATGATCTGGTTGCTCAAAGTGCTTAGTGATACATCTCCTAAACTATCAAGAACTTTCACCGCCATATACACTCATAAGTAATCTCGGTCCCACCGATATTCCAAACTCACCACACCGAGATGAACCACCTCACCACAAAGCCAAACCCTAGAAATCTCGGATGTTCCGATTCGAACTCGGTCTCACGAAACTTGAGTTGCCAAGCTTCAGAATCTTCGTCATCAAATCGGTGTCACCGAGATGATGAAGTCGGTCCCACCGAGATTGGCAAGCTCTTGTCTTTGCACGAATCGGACAAACCGAGATTGTATTTTCGGTCCCACCGAAAATCCCAACATTCACATGATTTGAACTTTCGGTCTCACCGAGTTGTCAACTTCGGTCCCACCGAGATTGGTCAAATGTGTGTAACGGTTGGATTTTGTGTGGAGGCTATAAATACCCTCCACCCCTCTTCATTCGTGGAGAGAGCCATCGAAAGTACTACCACTCCTACCTTACATTTCGAGAAGAGAACTACCTACCCTTGTGTTGAGATCAAGTTGCTCCACTCCCACCATATGAAGCTTGATCTCTAGCCTTCCCAAGTTGCTTTCCACTCAATCCTTTCTTCCACCACAGCCAAATCGGTGAGGAGAGTTGAGTGTTGGGGAGATTATCATTTGAAGCACAAGAGCAAGGAGTTCATCATCATCAACACCATCTATTACCTTTTGGAGGGTGGTGCCTCCTAGATTGGTTAGGTGTCGCTTGGGAGCCTCCGTCGAGATGTGGAGTTGAACCAAGAAGTTTGTAAGGGCAAGGAGATCGCCTACTTCGTGAAGATCTACCCCGAGTAAGGCTAGCCCTCCGTGGGCGTGAGGCCATGATGGCATAGACAAGGTTGCTTCTTCGTGGACCCTTCGTGGGTGGAGCCTCCGTGGACTCTCGCAGCTGTTACCCTCCGTGGGTTGAAGTCTCCATCAACGTGGAAGCACGATAGCACCACCTATCGGAACCACGAGAAAAATCACCGCGTCTCCAAAATTGCGTTTGCTCTTCTCCACTTCTCTTTACTACATGTGCAATTTACTTTCCGCTGCCTATACTCTAGAATTGCATGTGTAGGGTGATGCTTGACTTGATCATAATTGTGAATCTGCCAAAACTTGTCTTTGTCAAAAGGCATAATTTTTATATTGTCAAGTAGTCTAATCACCCCCTCTAGACATACTTTCGATCCTACAAGTGGTATCGAGCTTTGGTTTCCATTGTATTGGTTTCCATTGCATTGACTCCATAAGCTTGGTTTCACAACCTAGGAGAGTATGGCGCCTAGTGAGGGTAATTTTCAGAGAGGTCCTTACTTTGATGGTACAAATTTTGCTAGTTGGAAGCATAAAATGAAAATGCATATTCTTGGCCATAACCCACCGCATGGGGCATTATTTGTGTTGGTATGCAAGGTGAATTCTTCGAGGAAGGAAAAGTTCCGGATCGCGGGCTTACAACGGAAGAATTGCGGATGTTGCAAAACAATGCTCAAGCTTGTGACATTCTCTTCAATGCCTTGTGTCCCGAGGAGTTCAACAAAATTAGCCGCCTTGAGAATGCAAAAGAGATTTGGGATACTTTGGTTGAAATGCACGAAGGTACCGAGTCCGTGAAGGAATCAAAGCTAGATGTTCTTCAAGGTCAACTTGACAAGTTCAAGATGAAGGAAGGTGAAGGAGTCGCTGAAATGTACTCTAGGCTTGCTCTCATCACCAATGAGATTGCCGGCTTAGGAAGCGAAGAAATGACCGACCGATTCATCATCAAGAAGATTCTCGAGCTTTGGATGGAAAGTATGACACCGTGTGCACTTTGATCCAAATGATGCCAAACTACAAGAATCTCAAGCCAACCAAGTCATTGGAAGAATTGTTGCTCATGAGATGACACTTAAAGATAAGGAAGAGCTTCACAACAAGTCAAGTGGTGCTTACAAAGCTACAAGTGATGCTCCCACAACCTCAAGTGACAAGCTAGTTTCCAATGAAGAGATAAGCCTAATGGTCAAGAACTTCAACAAATTCTACAAGAGTAGAAGCAAAGAGAGAAGCTCAAAGTCTAGATCATATGATGAAAAGAGATCTTCTAGTCGTGATCGAATCTGCTACAATTGTGGAAGACCGGACACTACTCAAATGAGTGTACGGCTCCCCACAAGAGAAGAGAAGAATCTCCAAGAAGAAGAAGCTCAAGAGATGAGTCACCTCGAAAGAGAGAAGGAGTAGAGATGATCGTTATGAACGAAGACCCTCTCGGAGAAGCAAGGATTAGGAGAGGAAAGACAAATCATCAAGGAGCTACACAAGAAGAAAACATCAAGCTCATGTAGGTGAATGGGTCTCCGCTCCGACTTCGACAATCAATCCGAAAGAAGCTATCACTCCAACTCCGACTACTACCAAGATGAAGGTGTTGCGGTCTTGCTCTCGATCCTCCAACTCCAACTCCTACGACTTATTTGATTCACCAAATGAGGGAATTGGAAGATGCTTCATGGCTAAAGGCCCCAAGGTATCACACCCTGAATTCATTGACTTTGATAGTGATGAGGATGACTTGCTTGGTGAAGATGAGCTCTTGCTTGATAAATCTAGTGAGCCTAGTAATGATGAACATGCTAGTAGTCCTTATAGTCAAGAAGAGTCGAATGACAATGCTATGAAGGAGATTGAGCGTCTAACTAAAGAACTAAACACTCTTAAGTTAGCTCATGAAACAACTCAAGAAGATCATAGAGAGCTTCTAAGATCTCATGAGAAGCTACGCTTCGAGAAGCTCACTCTAGAGCAAGAACATGAGTTTCTAAAAGCAATCAATGACGATCTTCGAAAGAAGAGTTCTTCATATCTTGCCAAACGACTTCTCTTGTCTAATTTCTTGCCACCTATTAAGACTAAGCATGACAAGCATAAGAAAAATTCTTTCTCTAGTAGTAACAATAACCATGCTAAATCCAATATTGTTGCTTCTAGTAGTTCTCTTGATTCCACTAACAATGTTTCAAGCCAAGTTACACTTGAGCAAGAAAATGGTTTATTGAAAGGGATTATAGAGAAAGGTGTCTACAAGAGCCTTGCCGGAAGCAAGAACTTTGAGGAAATTGTTCACAAGCAAGGAAGGCACCGGAAGAATCAAGGAATTGGTTTTGAGCGAAAGTTCAACGCCGAGGGTGTTGAATGGGAAGAAGGTCAATATCCTACTCCATAGTTTGTTCTTCAAAAGGAGAAGTATGATCCTACTTCTACCAATGTGGAACAAGCACAAGATGACCTTCCACCACAAGACCACAAGCTAAAAGGCAAGGACAAGCTTCAAGAGGAGATTGATGCATTTGTTGAAGCACCTCAAGCCATGGTCAAGTGGGTTCCCAAGGAAACGTCAAGTTCTACTTCGTCAAGATCAACTACAACCCCAAGGATTCCCATCAAGATGATGTGGATCCCGAAGAAGAACTAGAGAGTTCTTGAGGGTGACTCCGCCAACATACTTCACTCACATTCATTTTGGCAAAAACTTGTGCAATCAACTTCCACATTGTGCACTAGTTCATGGAGTCACAAACCCTCTTGTTCGTAAGTCAAGGGACAAGGTAATCATTGCTTTCATGGACATCATCTATTGTGAACTTCAATCTATGTCCATGGATATCCTTGTTTGTTCCTTGTGGGACTAACCCATGTAGGTATTGAAAGTGCCCGAATCCAAAGGATTGCTCCCAACTCTTGATGATCTTCATCAACATTGAGCATCCACATCTTCAACATCTACATGAAGTCATCTACGACAACCCAAGGTTAGTTTGACCCTTTAAAAGGGGTTCTCACATCTAGGGGGAGCTTTGCTCTAAAGAATTGAGCTAAAGCATCTTCAAATGATGTGAACACATCAATGCTTTATGTAAAAGTGGTAACCCCACTTGTGCTTAAACGATGAGTATGACCTATGATCAAATGTTCTCATTTGACTCCTAAGTCAATATACTCATATAAAGATGACCTAGTCATCGACAAATTGTGTGATAGTAGCTAGAGTTTTGATTGTGCATGTTTGACACATATTTCATTTGCTATCTTATTGTGTGAGCATGTTGGATGCATGATTTTATCCATTCAAGGACATCCATTTGTTGTTTTGGTCGTTTTGATTTTTTCGACCAAATGGATGGACAAGAATGCCTAAGTACCTCCCCTAGCTATCTATGCTTTCTTGTCTCAAATTCTATTCATGCTTACATCACAAACTTTGAACAAGTCATTTTGGACCCTCCGAGTGAGGAGCACTTGAGCCACCGATCCGACAAGGACTAACTTCCAAAACCTTCTAAGTGATTTCGGTCAGACCAACTCACTCAAACTCGGTCGAACCGAAAGCATTTAGAATGATCTAGGTTTTCACCTCGGTGAAACCGAGTTGTGATTTTCGGCGTGATCGAAGTGCATACTCGCCAGCAGTTATCCATCTCGGTGCCACCGAAGTTTTACAACTCGGTCCCACCGACAACAAAGGGTATATATATACTCGAGGGCCGCTGCGTTGATTTCTCCTTCAAACGCTTCGCCCCCACACCCCTTGCTGCCGTCGCCTTGGTCTCCGGATCGTCGCCGTCGTCGCCTGTGCGCCCTCGCCTCAGGTCTCCGTCGCCGTCAACAGACATCTTATCCACGCCGTTGCCGCCGTAGAGAAACTCCACCAAGTTAGGGTAAGTTTTGATCCCACTCGTGCTCCCATCTCCGATTCAATGCACATTTGGTTTTCCTAGAATCCTGCCACGATTGAAATCTTCCTGTACACCAGATTAGTTCGTTTGGACTAGATTCGAGTAAAAGTTTTAGGGTTAGGTTTCCGCCGAACACATCTCGGTGAGACCGATTTTACATTTTCGGTATTACCGATTTGGCCTATGGCCATTGCGCTGCACCCTTCGGTCCAACCGAGTTGTGCAAATCGGTGTGACCAAAATGAGGATTCTGTGAAACCCTAGTGTTTTCGGCAGGACCGAAACCCACTTCGGTCCAACCGAAAGTGGTGTGAAAGCTTCTATTTGAACACTTCGGATTCACCGAATTTTAAACTCGGTCTGACCGAAATGTCTTCTATGAAAACCTAATACTGGAATTTGAACTCATTTTTTTTGCAAAATCTTCTGCAGTTTGTGATGACTCTTCTACTCTGCCTACACCTTATCTATTCACAGGTTGTCACCATGTCGATGCCGTGATAAATGAACAGGTCGAGACACCCATTGCAGATATTCCGAGGCGGGCACTAGTCCCGATCCTAGCAGCTCATCAGATGATGGTGAGAGGAGTACACCAAGTGGTTTGCCTCCTGCAGCCACCAGGGCTAGAAAGAAGAGGAACTCAGATGATGAAGACTCAGATTTTGTCGTTGAGGAAGAGATCACCTCAAAGCCCAAGAGGAAAGTTGTTGCCAAAGAGCCACAAGGTCAGCAAACTAAGAAGGGCACCAGAAAAGTCAAGCAGTCAACTGTTGCTAAGAAGCTGAATTTCGAAGAAGCTGCAAGCAAAGTGAAGAAAACTTCCAAGACAAAGAGATTAGTGCATGATGATGCAGCAGCAGAAGATGAGGATGAGGAAGCACCCCAGCCTCCTCAGAAGCCTAAGCTCATGGGTGATGCCATCAAGGCTGGAGCCACTTCAAAGCCCAAGCAATCTGCTCCACTAAGGCAGCTCGGCAGAAACTGCTTGCCAAGCCAAAGAAGACAGTCAGAACATTCCAAGATCTGAAAAGAACAAGGATGATGTGCCATCAGTGTGTCGATGATGAAGCACCGATTTTTTGAAACTTCGTCGTAAACTGCCACTACATAATGATGCTCATCCTCAAGCTGAGGATATGAAGGCAAGGAAAGATAGAGGTCTCAGGCTATGGAGAAAATCTGACCCATATGCCGTGAGGAGAAGAATTGCTGTAGATCCCACATTTCACACTAGAGAGCAGTAGGACTTCTATGAGACCGTGCTGATGGACAAGAAGCCCATAGTCACGGACACGGATACGTTATTGGAAGTACATTTGTGAAGAGCACAGAGATTTCTTTCCACATGTGCATGAAAGTTTCACTGCATGTGGTGTTGCAGACTTTGTAGGTCAGAAGTTGACCAATTGGAACGATGAGATGATTATACAATTCTATGCCACAGCTCATTTCTATCCTGATGGAAAGATTACATGGATGACTGAAGGCCAAAGATTTTCTTCTTCTGTTGAAGAATGGGCAGAACTTCTGAATGCTCCTGTACAACGAGATGATGATATTGATGTATATGGTATTCCAAAGAAAAATCATGAATCCATGAAGAACATGTACAAAGAGGTTCCAGCTAAGGATTTGGGAATCTGGAAGCTCGGCTCAGTGTACTATCTCCAGGCAGGCCTACCTACCACTAATACTATATTGAGGCACACCATGATGCCCAAGTCTGGAGATCATCGTATGATCAGAGGATACTCTATCAACATGCTGCACATACTTGATGAGAAAGCACCTTTCAGGGTGATGGACTTGATGGTAGAAACCATTAAGAGGACTGCAGTTGACCAGAAAAGGTGAAAGAACATGCGGTGCCCCCATGTTTGGTTTTGGTAATTGATGACAATCTCTATGGACTAATTGTCGCCTTGAGTTATATTTGAAGGGTTTGTCCATAGGCTTTTCTTGGAGTCCATTTGTTGGTTTCGAGGAGAGTTTGTGATGACCAAGGTGCTATTAAGGAATTATCCAAAGATTGGTCATGTGAGTGTTGAGCTTATTGCAAGCATGTCTTGAAGAAGAAGATTGTGTGATCATTCATATTTACCTTCAATACATCATCCAAATGAAGAGAGTTGGAAAGATTCAAGGGTGATCAAGACTAAGTCAAGAGTGAATCAAGTTGATCAACTCACAAAGCATAGAAGATGTACCGAGTGGGACCAAGTGTTCCCATGGTATGGTAAGCATTGTCCATTACGCTTTGTGTACTAACCCATGGTCTATGTGAGAGTTCTTTGTGGGGTTAGGTATGTTTCCATGGTCTTGCGTCAAGAGGAAGATCCCATACAACCCATGGAGGATGACATCAAGTGGTGATCGTCATCAAGTTTGCAGTGTGCAAGTTCAAGTGGAGCAACACAAAGAGTGGCTCACCCATAATGGAGTATGGGGGAGCAATCAAGTTTGAAGCTTGCCGTCCATTGTGGTGACAATGGACTTGTGAAGATGTGCGGAAGAGAGGCTCGCCCATAGTGGAGTATGGGGGAGCAATCAACTAGTCTTCATCGAGCCAACGCAATCAAGAAAGGTGGTCCAACTTGAGGGAGTCAAGATCGTCATCATCTAGCTCAAGTGGACCATGTGCAAGGCAAAGGTTTGCCCTTGATAGGTTTTCTATTTTACCGGTCTCATGGTAGTTGTGGGAGACCGGGTTATAGGATCGATTGCCGTACTATCAAGGGGGGCTCTCGATGAGTTGCTTGATCGTATCATTCGTAGAGAGCTCAAACCATTGCATCCTTGCATCATCTTTATTGGTTCTTGTTTGGTTCTTCTCCTTGTGAGATTTGGAGCTTTTGGTCATTTACATGACAAGCTCGAGTTCATCGAAAACGGAGTTTACTTGCATCTTCTATGATGTTTTCGATGTTGGAGGCTCTGCCGGTTCTTCTCTGTTGGAGGTTTCTCTCCTCTCTTGTTAGGCATACCTCCCCTGCCTTTTCTTACTATAACCAGTCGCTGTTTTGATGCTACTCGTCTTCCTCTATCCAACAAGCTTGAGTTTGCTCAATTCGGAGCTCATTTGAAGAAGTTATGGCAGTTCTGGTTTTCCTTGGTGTATACTCTATTTTCGTGGTTGTGGCATAAGGGTGGCGCCAGTGTAGTACCCATGGTCTACAATGTAGTACCGCCGAAGCTCTCCAATGGTAGTACCGCTCTCAGTGTAGTACCGCTCTGCAGGCGGTAGTACCGCTATGGCTTCGCCGAGTACCGCAGCTGTTGTTCGCTACTACCGCCTCGATTCGAGACTGGTGTTTTCTCGTGTCGGGTTTTTGCGGTACTAGGTGCGGTAGTAGGAGCGGTAGTACTGCCCAAGCGGTAGTACCGCTCTTCTCCTGATAGTAGTACCGCCTCTGGGCCAGGCCGGTCTTCTCGCCAGTAGCGGTAGTACCGCTGGGTAGGGAGCGTAGTACCGCTCTCAGCGGTAGTAATACCGCCCTGAGCAGTAGTACCGCTTCTGTCGGGATGTTCAGTGGGGTAACGGTTGGATTTTCCCCCTCCTATAAAAGGGGGTCTTCTTCCCCATTGAACCTTATCCTTTGAGCTCGTGTTCTTCCCCCATTGTTGACCTTCTTCGAGCTTGCTAACTCTCAATCCCTCCATGGATTCTTGCTAGTTTTTGAGGGAAAAGAGAGAGGAGATCTAGATCCACATTTCCACCAATCACTTTCTCCTCTATGTGAGGGGAACCTCTTGGATCTAGTTCTTGGAGTTCTTGGTGTTCTCCTTGTTGTTCTTCCTCTCATTTTCCTCCCTAGCATTAGTTGCTTCGGTGGGATTTGAGAGAGAAGGACTTGGGCACTCCGTGTGCCCTTGCCATTGCATTTGGTGCATCGGTTTGAGTTCTCCTCGTGATACGTGGAAGTTACAAGTTGAGAAGCTTATTACTCTTGGGTGCTTGGTGCCCTTGAGCTTGTTCATCTTGGGTGCTTGGGCGCCCTAGTCGGTTGGTGGTGTTCGAGCTCAATCATTGTGGTGTAAAGCTCCGGCACAGCGTCGGGTCTCCAATTAGGTTGTGGAGATCGCCCGAGCATTTTGACGGCACCGTGACCGCCCCAAGGGTTGCCAAAGTGTACGGGTTGGTGACCGCCCCAAGGGTCGCCATTTGTGCGGGTTGGTGACCGCCCTCAAGGGTCCCTTAGTGGAATCACGGCATCTTGCATTGTGCGAGGGCGTGAGGAGATTACGGTGGCCCTAGTGGCTTCTTGGGGAGCATTGTGCCTCCACACCGCTCCAAACGGAGATTAGCATCCGCAAGGGTGTGAACCGGGATACATCATCGTCTCCTCGTGCCTCGGTTATCTCTACCCGAGCCCTTTACTTATGCACTTTACTTTGTGATAGCCATATTGTTCTTTGTCATATATCTTGCTATCACATTGTTGCTTATCTTGCTTAGCATAAGTTGTTGGTGCACATAGGTGAGCCTAGTTGCTTTAGGTTTTGTGCTTGACAAATTAACCGTTAGGTTTATTCCGCATTTGTTCAAGCCTAAACCGTAATTATTTTAAAACGCCTATTCACCCCCCCCCCTCTAGGCGACATCCACGATCTTTCAAAAGGTCGTGAGGATTTGCCTCGCAGATTCAGATGCTTATCAATGCCAAGTTTGGCACGGGCACATTCTTGTTGGATAGAGAACACTTACCTCTGCAGCCAGAGCATGAGGATAATGTTGTTGTGATGGATGAGGAGGATCCGACATCTGTTGAAGGTCAAGCCATGATTGAAGCTGCCAAGAAAGCCAAAGCTGACAAAGCAGCAGTAGCAGCAGCTAAACCAAAGAGTGTCGGAGAGCAGCTCCTTGAAGCTACCCAAAGGATTGAACAACGCCTGGCCAGCATTGTACAGTCTCAGGAGAGCCTAGTGAGGATTGTTGAAGACAAGATCCACGCCTGGATGTGAAGTCGATCGAAGTGCAAGTATTTGTCAACAAGCTTGAGGAACATTGAGGAAGCAAAGAGGGAGAAGGAAGAGCTTATGCGTGAGATGTAGGATGACTTAGTCCAGATGCTTATCAACAGATCGCTCCGGTTCTCACAGACCCGATCAGCTGCTATTCCAAAGGATGACACCAGACTACAGCTTCAAAGACCTCCCACAGTTCAGCTTGCTCCAACTCCAGCTCCAAATGACCACTCCTCCAAAGACAGACATCAGCTGAAGTCTTCGCCGATGCTGTCATATCCACTCCAACATCAACCCAGACGGGAGCCGCCAGCAGAGTCCCCAGTGACGCTTAGCTCTATGCTGTTTCAAACTTTTTTGGTAACTTGTCGCCAAAGGGGGAGAAATTGTATAGATCATAGGACTTCGAGAGAGAGAGTGCTATTGTCGCTTTTGCTCTTTCGTTCATTTGCGGTTTCTTTGAGATACTTTTGGTTTTCGAATCATTCAGTGTGTTTGATACTACGTTTCATTTTACCTTAATGAGTGCTTGGTCGTACTATGCTTTAATGTGTGCTTAATGCTTATCATATGCCTTTCCTATCTTGTATGACCATTTACTCATGTCTTGGTGATTGAGTGCATGCTGTTCATTCTTATCATTTTGTGCGCTCCACCAAGATGTATGTGACATGGAAGAGTGACCCATGATCCTAATCGATTGTGCATTTGCATTCAAACGCAAATCTTAAATAATGCACAAATTTAGGGGGAGCTCTTGCTTATCACATACTTCTCAAAGCGATTTATATTATTCATTGATTATATCCTTTGTCGAAGCTTTGATATATATGTTGTCATCAATTACCAAAAGGGGAGATTGAAAGTGCAACTAATCCCGGGTGGTTTTGGTAATTAATAACAACATATATATCATTGAACTAATAGTTACTTGAGAATCATTTCGTAAAGTTCAGTGATATGGGTATGGCAAGGATCAAGAAGTGGACCCTCAAAATGCTAAGGCAAGCATTGGCAAAAGCTCAAGACTCCATTTTTGGTTTAGTGATCCAAGATCACATTGAGTCCATAGGAAAGCCAATACTATTAAAAGGGATGAGGTTATGATGATGATCTTGTTGCTCAAAGTGCTTAGTGATACATCTCCTAAACTATCTCGCAACTTTCACCGCCATATACACTCATAAGTAATCTCGGTCCCACCGATATTCCAAACTCACCACACCGAGATGAACCTCCTCACCACAAAGCCAAACCCTAGAAATCTCGGATTTTCCGATTCTCAACTCGGTCTCACCGAAACTTGAGTTGCCAAGCTTCAGAACCTACATCATCAAGTCGGTGTCACCGAGATGATGAAGTCGGTCCCACCGAGATTGGCAAGCTCTTGTCTTTGCACGAATCGGACAAACCGAGATTGTATTTTCGGTCCCACCGAAAATCCCAACG
The DNA here is from genome assembly GCA_021437245.1 of Aegilops speltoides. NCBI lineage: Eukaryota > Viridiplantae > Streptophyta > Magnoliopsida > Poales > Poaceae > Aegilops > Aegilops speltoides. The sequence goes on along the minus strand of CM038143.1, from coordinate 452,654,319 downwards.
TTCACATGATTTGAACTTTCGGTCTCACCGAGTTGTCAACTTCGGTCCCACCGAGATTGGTCAAATGTGTGTAACGGTTGGATTTTGTGTGGAGGCTATAAATACCCCTCCAGCCCCTCTTCATTCGTGGAGAGAGCCATCAGAAAGTACTACCACTCCTACCTTACATTTCTGAGAAGAACTACCTACCCTTGTGTTGAGATCAAGTTGCTCCACTCCCACCATATGAAGCTTGATCTCTAGCCTTCCCAAGTTGCTTTCCACTCAATCCTTTCTTCCACCATAGCCAAATCAGTGAGGACAGTTGAGTGTTGGGGAGATTATCATTTGAAGCACAAGAGCAAGGAGTTCATCATCATCAACACCATCTATTACCTTTTGGAGGGTGGTGCCTCCTAGATTGGTTAGGTGTCGCTTGGGAGCCTCCGTCGAGATGTGGAGTTGAACCAAGAAGTTTGTAAGGACAAGGAGATCGCCTGCTTCGTGAAGATCTACCCCGAGTAAGGCTAGCCCTCCGTGGGCGTAGGCCATGATGGCATAGACAAGGTTGCTTCTTCGTGGACCCTTCGTGGGTGGAGCCCTCCGTGGACTCTCGCAGCCGTTACCCTCCGTGGGTTGAAGTCTCCATCAACGTGGAAGTACGATAGCACCACCTATCGGAACCACGAGAAAAATCACCGCGTCTCCAAAATTGCGTTTGCTCTTCTCCACTTCTCTTTACTACATGTGCAATTTACCTTCCGCTTCCTATACTCTAGAATTGCATGTGTAGGGTGATGCTTGACTTGATCATAATTGTGAATCTGCCAAAAACTTTTCTTTGTCAAAAGGCATAATTTTTATATTGTCAAGTAGTCTAATCACCCCCCCTCTAGACATACTTTCGATCCTACAGATGTCTAAACTATGCAATGCAAGACACCGTATGCATGATATGAGCAGTATAACCGTGCCAAGTTAGAGCATACACCTCAGTGGGGGAATAGGACTGGTCATCTGTCTCTGAATCCATCTCGAGGAGCTATCGGGACCCAACAAGAGATCTGCCTTGACGGTAGCACTGCGCTCGCTCAAGGCCTTGTTTTCACTCCAGATTTTTCCATCTCCCACCCAAATGGCTGATTCACAGGAAGAGTAGTTTAATGTACAAACATTGTCGACAAATGGAAATGTAATGAAGAAAAGGATGGGCAAGATATCATTCAAATATGTGATGCCTGGTTAAACAGATGGCATTGCACATTTTACATATATTATGGCTAGCTAAAAGACATGAGGCGCATAATTCCCATATATGATATAGAAACTAAGCGGTGGCATTACGTAACATGTCTAAACCAAGCAGATGACATATATGATGTCAAAAGTAGGCCTTTGAAGGCAACATATGCATGATATGACTAACATCATCATGCCAAGGTAGAGCAAACACCTTGGGGGTAAATAGGAGTGGTCGTGGCGTGCTGAATATGCCTCGTAGCAGATATCTTCCTCTCGATTACAATGCGGAGAGGGGTGGGGAGGGTTTGCCATTGAACCCACTATGGAGCGATATCGCATGACATTGTATTGCAGCGCAAAACTCTTCTCTTTTTCTCTATATGTTCAGCATGACTGTGTACAATATCTGACATGCATACGATAAAAATATGGTGAGATTATGTAAGGAGAGTGAGGGAGTCCTGGACTAGGGGGTGTCCGGACAGCCGGACTATCATCGTCCGCCGGACTCCAAGACTACGAAGATACAAGAGTGAAGACTCCGTCCCGTGTCCGGATGGGACTTTCCTTGGCGTGGAAGGCAAGCTTGGCGATACGGATATGTAGATCTCCTACCATTGTAACCGACTCTGTGTAGCCCTAGCCTCCTCCGGTGTCTATATAAACTGGAGGGCTTTAGTCCGTGGGACAACATACATTACAACAATCATACCATAGGCTAGCTTCTAGGTTTAGCCTCCTTGATCTCGTGGTAGATCCACTCTTGTACTACCCATATCATCAATATTAATCAAGCGGGACGAGGGTTTTACCTCCATCGAGAGGGCCGAACACAGGTAAAACATCGTGTCCCTCGTCTCCGTTACCATCCGCCTAGACGCACAGTTCGGGACCCCTACCCGAGATCCGCCGGTTTGACACCGACATTGGTGCTTTCATTGAGAGTTCCTCGTGTCGCCACCGATAGGCTTGATGGCATCTTCAACCAACAACGCTGTCCGTGGTGAGACTTTTCTTCCGGACAGATCTTCAGATTCGGCGGCCAAGATTGCGGGCTAATTCGCTTGGCCATCTGGAGCAGCGGAAGCTACGCCCTGGCCGTCGAGTCGATTCGAAGCCTAAACTTCACGGCCGATGTCCGCAGAGACTTGATCTTCGACGGACTCGAGCCGCAGCCGAGCGCGCCGCATTGTGACGATGGGCATGATCTAGCTCTGCCGCCGAACAGTGCCTTGGTGGCCGCACATGAATCCGCTTCGGCCATCAGTCCGGAGCCGGTCGCCCAGATCGAGGATCGGTGGATAGACGCCGCCTCAGGGGCTTCAACTTCCACGACGATGGAGCCGAACATTTATCCTGTCCCCCACGAAACTCGTGATTCCGAGGTGCCGGACTCCGTGCCGGACTCCGAACCTCCCGCACCCCTACCAATCAATTCGGATTGGGCACCGGTTATGGAATTCACTGCCGCGGACATCTTCCAACATTCGCCTTTTGGCGACATCCTAAATTCGCTAAAGCACCTCTCGTTATCGGGAGAGTCCTGGCCGGACTATGGCCAGGTTGGTTGGGGTACGGACGACGAAGAAATTCAGAACCCACCCACCACCCACTTCGTAGCCACTGTCGATGATCTAACCGACATGCTAGACCATGACTCTGAAGACATCGACGTAATAGACGACGATGCCGGAGACGAACAAGAAACAGAGCCTATAAGGCACGGGAGGACCACCTCGTCATATGACATATACATGGTGGATACCCCAAAGGAGGGCGATGACAAGGATCAATGGGCCACGGCAGAAGATAACCCCGCTGACAAACAACCAAAATGGCGACGCAGACGCCGCCCTAAGTCCCGCCTCAACGACAACAACGCTCCGAAGGAGCCCGTAATATAGCAGGGCTCACAAACGGACGAAGAACATGCAGATAAGCAACCGTCCGAAAATGACGAGTCAGATAATCAGTCCAGGCCCGGCAAAAACGATAGTCCGGACGACCTCATGCCGGACACGTCGCCGGAGAGCAAAAACCTTCGGAAAAGACTCGTCAACACTGCAACAAGCCTGAAGAAGGAAAAGCGAAAGCTCAAAACAGCGGAAGACACACTCAGAATGAGATGGAGCAAAGTGCTCAAAACCGCAGATAAATACGGCACTGGCCACCAATCAAAGAGCTACCCGAAGCGTAAGCTGCTACCAGAATTCGACGAGGAGGCCATAGAGCCTCCACCGTCAAATAATAAAGAGGCTGCCTGGTTGGATAGACGGCCAGATGATAGGCCAAATTCTGAAAGCGGCGCCACACATAAACCAACTAATGAACCTGGTAAAACAGATGGCCCAGCCAGGTCCATCTACGGGCCAAAGAAGAAGGCCCCAGGAATCAAGGCAACACGTCAAATGTCAGAAGATAGCGGCACACCCAAATATGAGCGCCAAGCACACCCACTATGTTTCACCAATGAGGTGCTGGACCATGAATTCCCAGCAGGATTTAAACCCATAAACATAGAGGCCTACGATGGAACAACAGACCCTGGAGTCTGGATAGAAGATTACATACTACATATACACATGGCCAGAGGAGACGATCTCCACGCCATAAAATACCTACCCCTCAAGCTCAAAGGGCCAGCCCGTCATTGGCTCAAAAGCCTCCCAGAAAACACTGTGGGAAGCTGGGAAGAGCTCGAGGAAGCGTTCAGAGCAAATTTTCAAGGGACCTATGTCTGCCCTCCGGATGCAGATGATCTAAGTCATATCACTCAACAGCCCGGAGAGTCAGCGCGCAAATTCTGGAACAGGTTCCTCACCAAAAAGAACCAAATAGTCGACTGTCCGGACGCCGAAGCCTTAGCAGCTTTTAAACACAATGTCCGAGACGAATGGCTTGCCAGACACCTCGGCCAAGAAGAACCGAGGACAATGTCCACGCTAACAAGCCTCATGACCCGCTTCTGTGCGGGAGAGGACAGCTGGCTAGCAAGATGCAGCACCAGCGACCCAAGTACATCCGAGATAAGAGATGGAAACGGAAAATCACGGCGCAGAAAAGAGCAGCGCCGGAATAAAGAGAAAAGCTCAAAGGGCACGGCAGTCAACGCCGGATTCAAAAGCTCGCGGCCAAACAACAAAACATCACCTCTTAAGGATGACGGCGATGAGCTGTCCAACTTAAACAAGATTTTGGGTCGGATATGTCAAATCCACAGCTCCCCCGGAAAGCCTGCAAACCACACCCATCGGGATTGTTGGGTTTTTAAACAGTCCGGCCGACTAAACGCGGAACACAAGGGGCTCGACGCATCAAGCGAAGACGATAAACCCCACCAGCAGAGCACCGGAAAACAAAAGACTTTCCCGCAAGGGGTCAAAGCAGTAAATTCACTTCAGGTGATAATACGGAAAAATAGTGCGGCACTTTCTAAAAAGACATTCGCGCGGTCCAACCCAGCAGACCATAGAGATCTGATATCAAAACCAATCACTTTCGACCACCTGGACTATTCCAGAAGCGTTCGAAACGCGGGACGGACTCCCCTGATATTGAATCCCATGATACACGGACTACAATTTACTAAAGTCCTCATGGACGGAGGCAGCGACTTAAACCTGCTGTATTCAAACACAATCCGTAAGATGGGGATAGACCCTACCAAAATTCGACACAGCCGCACTTCCTTCAAAGGAGTGACGCCAGGCCCTTATGCCAAGTGCACAGGCTCCATATTACTAGAAGTCGTGTTCGGATCACCGAACAATTCTCGGCGCGAAAAGCTAATTTTTCACATCATCCCATTTAAAAGTGGATATCAAGCACTATTGGGACGAAAGGCTTTTGTCCGTTTCAACGCCATACCGCATTACGCGTCTCTTACACTCAAGATGCCCGGTCCGCGTGGCATCATTTCGATCGAGGGTCACTCAAAGACCCGGACTCGGATAGACGAGTCCGGCTTCAGCAAGACTAGGGTTCCCTAGCCGCACACCTCTTCACGTGGGCTGCGGCAAGATAAACAACCGCGGGTTCATACAAACCCCGCTTTACTTATTTATATTTCTTCTTTTACACATATATTTTTTCGCACAACTTGTTTTCAAACTGGCGTTCCTCTCTTTTCTGAGATGAACAACGTGCATACCCGTCGAGATAACGGCAACGGAGACACAAAGCATACGTGCAGAGGGACCCATTCGAGGATTCTTTTGATTAAGACCTGCGTAAACCTTTTTCTCGTCTCTTGTTGTTATTATCCCTTGGTTTCTTCTTAAAGCCAAAGCGAACTCGACGTTTTGGCATCGGCGCGTCGAAGACCATGCCTGCACCTAGACACACGGGGCTTAGGGCATTGTTACGCCCATTATTATAATGACCGAACACCTTAGGGAGTGTTGGCGTCTCGAGTTAGGCATTATATGCATTAGCTCGAATCATGTCTTTGGTCAAATGTTGGGTTTGCCCGGCTCCGTGTTTTGCTGCCTTCGTTCCGTATCATCGGCTAACGGCACTAGGAGAACTCTGCGATTGTGCCCCGGTTAATTGGGTGAGCACCTCGAGAGAAAGCCAAAACCGATCATCATGATATAGCGAGAGACGGTCAACCACTCGATAGACCACCAGAATGTTTAGAATTCCCCGCTTTGACGAAGGACCGTTTCCCGGTCAGGCACACACGCGCCCCGAACTCGGAGAAGTGCGGTGCCCCAAGGGGCTATATCGTAGCCCCACCCTCGAACTCCACTGGCTAAGTGAAATTGATAAATCATTATAGTCCGGATTGCCTCGTTTGCTACGCTACCACCTCCTTAACAGGACCGAGACGTCGGATTAAGTGTGAAAACGCGGTATTTTTGTGAACACCCCCACACCTTGTGCGTGGGGGCTGAAGCCGAAGACTGCAATCTTTCAGGTTATACAAGTGTATACGTAAACGGCCGCATAGGAGAAGTTTTACTACTTGGGACGCACAAGTATAAAAAGCAGTTATAGCATAATCATCGTTTTACAAGCTAAAACGTTCATTTGAACGTGACATTGTTTGAGCACTGCGACTCTATTACACGAGCACCACGCATAACCTCCCCGAAATAATGCTCGGCGGGGAGCCGGTTTTCATCCGAGCCCTGGGCGGCAACAACGGTGGCATCCATCTCCGTCCAATGCGCCTTCACGCAGGCCGACCGCTTCATCTCCTTGATATGCGGCACCGCTCCAAGGAATTGCTGCAGTAAGCCGAAGTAGCTCGTCGCCTTGGGCCTCTCTGGCTAGACATGAGCCACGATGTCAGTCATGGCAAGTCCGGACAACCTATTTAGCTCAGCCCATTCGGCCAACCGGTCGGTCAACGGAAGTGAGCGATCCGGACTATGGAATTGAGACCAAAATAGCTCTTCCGTCTTGTGATCCTTCTGGCTCCGGAAGTGCTCAACGGCATCAGCCGCACTTGCCGCTAAGTCCATATACGGATCCTCCGGACTCCACAGCCGATCAAATTGAGCATACTTTTGATCGATAAACCGGAGACACAATAGATAAGGCTTGCCAGCCACGATATCTCCGGCCTGGCGCAGCTCCTCCCTCATGGCCCGCATTGCAGAGCGGGCATCCTTGGCCGCGGCGGTGGCCTTCTTCAGGTCTTCCCACTCCAATAAGCGCTCCTTTTCAAGAGCCTCATTACGGTCGGCAGCATCTTTTACTTTCACGGCCAATTCGGCCACCTCTTCCCTGCTTAGGCAGTGTGCAGCCTTTTCGGCTTTCAACTCCTCGGCCGCCCTCGAGGCAGCCGCGTCACTCCTTCGGGCTTGCTCCTTAGCTTGAGCAAGTTCGGCCCGAAGGCTCTCCACAGCAGCAGCACCGTCTGTACAACAGCATATAATTTATCAGAGGAAGGCTTCGACCCCCTTAATTATGCGACTACGGAGAACTCATTTACCTTGCGACTCGTCAAGTCGCCGGTTGACAAGTGCGATGTCCGCATCCGCCACGTCAAGTTGCCGCATCAACTCAGCAACCCCACTAGTCCGGCTAGCCCTCGGACTATCCGCCACTTGCATAGGACCGGCGGCATTCATTACTTACGATTTTGATCCTCGGCACGCTGTTGTTTTCGACAACCTACCGAGTCCCAGGGGCTACTATCTATACAGGGCACATTTTTATGTGCAAAGCTGTTAAAAGACAAAAGGGTGCGCCATTCTCGCGTACCTCAAATCCCGCCAGCAAACTCATGGCGGCATTGCGCAATCCGCTCTCGGCGGACGAAATCCTTCCAATCACCATACGCATCAACGCACGGTGATCTTCTGAAATGGACGCCTTCTCAAGCAGATTCTTCAGTTCTCCCAGCCGGATACTAGTGTGTGCCGAACTCTCTGGCCCCTCCGGACTCGGGGATACCCTCCGTGACGATACTTCAGGCTCGTCCGCTTTATTTGACGGCGTGGCAGACGGAGGCGTTTCGCTCTCCATCATCTCCGGAAGAAGGTCCCCCGAAGATGAACTCATCTGAGATGGCTGCAGATCCAACCTGCAAGATAAATATTTCGGTCACCCACAGAAGCACAAATGGAGGTATTTCCTTACTAATTAACTCCCCCTTTTTTACACTCACGGCTCGCTGGAGGGCTGATCCTTTGGCGATGATTGTGCGTCCGGATTCTCCCCGGATGCCGGACCCCCCGGCGAAGATCTCTTCCCCCGCTTAGGGGCTTTGGCCTCCGGATCTTCGGAGGCGGTCCTCTTCTCCCCTTGGAAGGAGGGGTTTTTGATTCCCCTCTCTTCAGATGCCCCTTTGGGCGAAATAATAGCTCCTCTATTTTCCCCATCGCTCCCTTCCATGGGCGCGACCTCCAACATTCTGACCAGCACGGGCTCCAGTGCGGTCTCTGGGAGGGGGGTCGGACACCTTATCAGCCTCGATTGTGCTACCCACTCCTGTAAAGAGTAATGGGTCAGGAGGCGGACTCTAGAAAAGAAGATAAACAGAGCGTTCGGACTCTGAGCTATTTACTTGAGTATCCGGGCGATTGCGGCTTAGGCCTGCGTCCTCGGCCAATTTCGGGCACGCTACCTGCGGTCCGAAGAACAACTTGTACATCACCACGGGTGTCGCACCCATGAAGTGTTGGAGAATCCGAGGTCCCTCCGGGTTGAATTCCCATAGACGAAGAGGACGGCGTTTGCAGGGCAGAAGATGCCTGATTAGCATAACCTGCATCACTACAATCTGATTAATCTCCCTCGCCTGGAGATCTTGAATCCGGCCCTGCAATGAGGGCACGTCTTCGGACGGCCCCCAATTGAGCCCTTGGTTGAACCATGACATCAGTCGGCATGGAGGTCCCGGGCGGAATGAAGGCGGCGGCTTTTTCTTGCTGCCCCTCGGAGCGGTGATATAGAACCACTCCTGCTGCCACAGTCCGAGTTCCTCTTGGAAGGAACCCTCGGGCCACGGGGCATCGGCCTTTTTGCTTATGGCCGCCCCGCTGCACTCTGCTTGACGCCCCCCGATCACCTTCGGCTCCACATTGAAGGTCTTCAGCCATAGGCCGAAGTGGGGGGTGACGCGGAGGAAGGCTTCGCAGACGATAATGAATGCGGAGATGTGGAGGATGGACTCCAGAGCCAAGTCGTGAAAGTACAGCCCGTAGTAGAACATGAGTCCTCTCATGAAGGGGTCCATCGAGAAGCCTAAACCCCGACGGAGGTGGGATACGAAGACAACGAACTCACCTGGCCCAGGGGTAGGCACGGCCTGCCCCTGGGCGGGCAACCTGTGCGAAACCTCGTAGGCCAGGTACTTGGCCTTATGCAACTTCAATATGTCCTCCTCCGTGACGGAGGAGGGCATCCACCGGCCCTGGAGGTCGGAGCCGGACATGATTGAGAATCCGAAGCGCTCGAATCTGAGGCTCTGGGTGTTGGAACTAGGAGCGAGGAGGAGATTCGATGCGAGATTGAAGAACAAGAACAAGCCTTGGTCCTCTTATAAAGGGGAAAAATACCAAGAGCCGTCTCCGTGACCGTTTGGGATTCACCTTCGATAGAGGAGGTGTGGCGACGGGAACGGGTGGGTTACCCACGCACGAATTGATGAGAATCCCGGAATAAGGGGAACACGATCTCTGCTTTGACAAGACGTGCCAAGGAAACCACTTCGCTAAACGTGCTGAGGTGGTATAGTAAAAAATGATTCAAACAGTGGCTTGGTAGCGGTGTGATGTCATGATGCATAATACGTCAGCAGATTGAACTGGTGTACATTTTATTCTCTCTACGGTGGAATGTGGAATTTATTTTGCAGAGCCGGACACTATCCTGGTGTTCATGATCTTCTCTGGATTATTCAAGGGAGGAACCCGCCTTGCAATGCCGAACATTATGCGTGCGGACTTATCGTCATTGAAGCCTGGTTTAGGGCTACCGAGGAGTCTGGACTAGGGGTGTCCGGACAGCCGGACTATCATCGTCCGCGGACTCCAAGACTATGAAGATACAAGATTGAAGACTCCGTCCCATGTCCGGATGGGACTTTCCTTGGCGTGGAAGGCAAGCTTGGCGTCGGATATGTAGATCTCCTACCATTGTAACCGACTACGTGTAACCCTAGCCTCCTCCGGTGTCTATATAAACCGGAGGGCTTTAGTCCGTAGGACAACATACATTACAACAATCATACCATAGGCTAGCTTCTAGGGTTTAGCCTCCTTGATCTCGTGGTAGATCCACTCTTGTACTACCCATATCATCAATATTAATCAAGCAGGACGTAGGGTTTTACCTCCATCGAGAGGGCCCGAACCTGGGTAAAACATCGTGTCCCTCGTCTCCTGTTACCATCTGCCTAGACGCACAGTTCGGGACCCCCTACCCGAGATCCGCCGGTTTTGACACCGACAGAGAGCATGCAGAAATTTAGAGTGATGGTAACAACCAGTGGATCGACGTTTTTCCGTTGAACCAAAATAGCCCTAATGGATCGACGTGAATGTATAGTAATAAGTGACGCAACATGTGTACAACCTCTTTGCCGTAGCCGTGTCGACCTCAGCATCATTGGGTTGGTCGCTGAAGCAGTTGAGGCAGAGGTGGCTGTCGGAGGTGTGGAGGAACATCTGAGGAATCTGTAGACAGCGTCCAGGGCACTGCTCTGTTTTGATGGATCGTTCTGTCGTTGGAGCAGCTCCGGTGAGCCGTAAGACGTCAAGGCTGAAGCAGCACAAGACAGACATCGTCAATCTCAATTGGGATTCTAATAGCATCTCCAATAGATGATGAAAAATGGACGTAAAATTAACATGACCAAAAACCACCTGACTACAACAGATGAGGTAAAAGCTGTTCACTCTGAACTTAACTGTCGAAACTGAAATTAACTGTGGAGTCTGAATGCTACTGTCGAAACTAGATGCAATGGTAGCAGAGAGACACTTGACATGTAGTTTAGGGAGGGCCTGCAGTTCATCTTCAACCTGCGCACCCCTGAGCCGCCTGCCACCACCGGCCAAACCGCCAGCCCCAACGCCGCCTCGCCGCCCCAAAACAACTCGCCACCGCTGCCCCGGCCAGCCCTCTAGGTCCCCCGCCCCCCGCCCCCCACACCCTGAACCCTAAGATAGATAGTGGGGTACCTCTCCGGCGAGCCCCCGTCCCCGCTGCGGTGAGCCCCCCCTACCCCTGAAAATCGACTGACCCAAAAGTCGATTCAGTCGACTGAAGTGTGGCTTAATCGGAGCAGAGCAGCAGCACAAGCGAGGCGGAGAGCAGCAGCAGCAGCTGGGCGAGTGAGCGATCGAGCGAGAGCCGGAGCAGCAGCAGCAGTGCGAGCGAGAGCCGGAGCAGCAGCAGCAGATCTGGCTGGTATGGACGCCGCCGCCGAAGGGGCTTCGCACTGGGGGGAGAGCCGCCGTGGAGATGTCTCCCGCGGCGCCGGTTTCAAGGTAGCCACTCCATGGGGGTGCGGGATGGAGCACCGTCAGCGCCGGGAGGTCAAGTTAAGGAGAAGGTGCGATGCGATGAGTGTACAACCTCTTTGGTGCCGCCGAGTAGGCCTCGGCTTTGTCTGAAGAGTCGGTGAGGATGCTGCGGTTCCGGTGGAGCAGGTTAAGGCGGTGCTGTGGGGATGGAGCAACTGGATAGACGAGGCGATCGTCGGAGCAGCTCCTTGGCGGTGGAGTACGGGGCGGCTGAACCGGCGGGACGGCGAGAGGGACGACGGATCCTCATCCGGGGAGGTGGACGAGGTACGTCGAGCTGTTGCGGTGGACGACATCGTCGGGGAAGAGGCTCCGGCTGGGCAGTGGTGACGTGGCGGACAGAGGAGGGTGGGGTTTTGCGGCTGGAGCGGAGAGGTTATGGCGGCCTGGGATTTCGAATGGCAAAAAGGGGGCGATGGGAGGGGGTGAGGCATGACTTAGGGACGCTCTTGTCCAAAATGTAGGGTGTGTTACAAAAGTACCTCCCCCCCACTGATTTGAACTAGCGGCCCTTTCGGCTCAGGCTTAGAAGGGGGATTTCACGTGTCGGGATTTGGCAGCTGGAGGGAGTTTTCGCGCGCGTTGTAATTTCGGGATAACAAGGCGCGGGTTGTGAAGGCGCCAGTTTTGGGAGCACGATATCTGAATTTTCGGGATATAACAAGACGCAGGTTGAATTTTAGGGACAAGCCTAACATGTAGTAATATTGTACTTGTACGTACCAAATCAATTCGCACTTCCCTCAACCAAAAAGAAAACGAAAAAATAAAACTATTCACACCACACAAAGAGAGAGTCTTGCCCCGTTTTACTATACAAATGCTATTTAAAGCTACTCCCTCCTTCCATCTATATAGGGCCTAATGCGTTTTTCGATGCTAACTTTGACCAAATATTAGAGCAATGATATATGACATGCAACTTACACAAAGTACACCGTTAACTTTGTCTGTGAAAGGTTATTTCAATGATATAATTTTCACATTGTGCATGTCATGTACTATTAATCTTGTCAATAGTCAAAAGCGGTCTTAAAAATCTCATTACACCCTATATAGATGGAAGGAGGGAGTATGAATCCATGTTATGTCCGATTATTTTTTCGCTTTGTTTGTATAATGCATGTAACCTACTCATACCAACATTTTAGTGCATTCCAAATGTCTATACTACGCTGCAATTCGAACTAAATTTGAATTCGTTTCTCTATTTGAATAAGAATCTACAATCATGATTGTTGCCAACTTCAACCATCATAGTTTCCTTGCTATCCGCCAGATATAAATCGGACGGCCTATAATGCAGGATGGCAGGCACACCATCATCAACAACTCTGTTTTTTTATAAGAGTAGAGATAAAATATATTAAATGTAGTATAACATGTTCATAAACACACCATGTGTATCACAGTTATATATATTAACACATACGTCGGTTTAAAACACTATGATAAATTATTCAAATATCCGAATTCGCTTTTTATAATGAAGTATATATGATCTCTATTCGTGTTTTACACCCACACAACCCTCTTATCTTTGTAGCTAGCGCTAACTTTCTCTTGCGCATGCACACGCCCGCATCCCTCTCACCCTCCCTCAGCATTCTCTAGATCCATCGCGCAAATTCGTCTTTTCACTTTAGGTCGTTCACCCGCGGTGTGTGTAGGTCCCCCAGCTCCTTCTTTACGGCACACATCGATAGATATGCCTCTCTAGCTAGGTGTGCCTAGCACAAACACAAGCTTCCCCTCTTCTCTTCTCACCGTCCATGCCTCACTCCCACCACTCTTTTCATCATTCTCGTACTCCACACTCCTTCCCGCTCGATATAGTATGCCTCTCGTACCACCTCCTACATGCATCCCTCTATCTCTATCCTTCTCCTCGTGCCTTGTTGCTTCTAACACACACATGCATGTATACCGATCGATCTCCCAACATATACCTGGATCGACTTTAACTACCCCCCATCGATCGACGTACCTCACAAGTTATGTCTCTCCTTTCTCTAACAAAGGGCGTTTGATCTTCCTATGTAGTTATGTCTGCTTACCACAACCACTCATCATTCGTGCATGCCTCCTGACCCGTCTCTCACACACACGTGCACAGACAACAAGCAGCCATCTCCTCTCTTATTGATATTGCGGGCGTGCCCTCCGTTTGTCTAGCAAGCCTATCCCACCATTTGCTAGAAGCAACTCCACTACCACCCCCTCCAACACTCTAGCTCTGTCTCTCTCCCAACCTTATTCCTCTCATGCACATATGCATGGATGTCGATTGATCTCCCTTAATACATGAGGCAGATCGATCTCCTTAATACATGAGGTAGGCCTCTCTCTCCTCCTCCACACATATACCATCCATTGTACATCTATAGTTAATTGTGCCTCCCTCTTCCCGCACCACACACCGATAGTCGAGCGCTGCAGGTAGGTATCCATGCCACAGAGACAAACTGCACATGTCCCCTCTCACGTTCCAGTAGGCCAGCCACTCTATATCTTTGACGTGGGCACACACGAATTCGATGGCACTCTTTATCGATCACGCGCGCACACACACACACATCATCCCTCTTTTCGATTCTATGGACACCTCAAGGCGGTGATACCTTCACTCTCTTCTCGTGGATCGCCCCCTCTATATATATGTTATATCCAGGACTCTATTTCACACACATTGCAAATGTTACATTTTTTGATTGAACCCCCCCCCCCCCAAAAAAAAACTCCCAAGAACCCACACACTCTATCTCTCTAGGTTTGTATCTCTCTCACACAACCCCACGAGGTGGTGTACGATACAAGAAGAGAATAGGTGCACGTGCATGTACTCACGCTTCGTGCCCAGCCACACCAGCGGGTACACGGTGGAGCTCATTTCTTTCTGAAATGGCAGCCCACGTGCTAATTTGAGCGCTCAGAAGCGGTTGTTTACCTAGGGAGGTCGTGTACCACGCCCGCATCGAAACAAAGTTTGACTTGACGCGTTGCGCGTTATTTTTAAATAAAGTTATAGTGCTCAATGGCACGTACACAGAATATAAAACAATTTTTATGGAGAAAAAGGTAGTCCGCTCACTATATACAATGGAGCCTTGCGTGCCTGGTTTGTCGCTCTTCAGAGTATCTCACACAAGGCTGCGGTGGCCTCTCTCTCTCTCACCGTTGGTCACTGATCCGGCCGCATCCTGTCCGCCAGGGGAAAGGGAGTGCGGTGGCCTCTCTTTCTCTCACCGTTGGTCACTGATCCGGCCGCATCCTGTCCGCCGGGGTAAAGGGAGGAAGTGCATTGTTTCTCCGTTCGACGGTGCCGAGGCAGCATGTCCCGATCTGCGGTACACGCCGTTCTCTCTGACCAAGCTCCGGCGTGGCAGGGCCTACGCCACCTGCTCGCAGATTCCGCCCGCTGTCGCTCACCTAGTTACATCCCGACGACCTCCAAGTATCCCCTCCGTCCTTGCTCTACTGCCCATCTTCCCACGTCGTTGCATGTGGATCTTCCATAGTTCTTTGCCCAAAACGTAGCTCGTCCATCGTACTTTCCATATTGCATTCTCATCCTCAGACCGTTTTAGACAAACACAACCGTGTTGTTATCTTCCCTTAGGGCAAGGAATATGCTTCTTTTTTTGTCATCGCATGTGTCATCAACTGTTATTGGCCAGTAATTGTTTCCTTTCTACCTCTTTTTTGCAAACAGGGCTATCCATTTCACCTCGTTTCTATTGCGAGCTTTTGGTGAACTGCACAAATCACTTTTTTCTTAAGAGTGTTTTGTGCAGTTGTACTAAAATGTCACATGGGCAACGTCTCTACATTTCAGTGTGACTACACAAAGGGAGATTGGTTTTGCCCTATCCTCCTCATCCAACTCGGAGCCTAATCTTCTCCAACTAGTTAGTCTTAAAAGAGACTGCAAAGGTGACAGGCTTCTATTTATGTGTTTATTGTTTCATCAGCAATCCTCTATTATTGTAATCACACTTAATATCTTTGGAACAGGGACGCTGAGCTCTATTTTAGTGGAACTACACAAAATGATCGGAATATTGCATGCTCCAGACAGCTACTTTTTTTCCCAACATGCCTTGTTGATTTAGACAGAGCTGGGGGGACGTTGCTGCCAATGAAAGCATGGATCAATTTTAATTTAACACCTTCTCACAACTCGTCTTGATTGTGATGTAATTATTAGCTCGATCCGCTAATAATTGACATGCATTAACAAGGAAGTTAGTTTTTATTGTTTCGAAAGAGCATCGATGGCAAGACACGCCAAACAAGTGAAAGCTCACACCATTGTACAATTTCATGTCTCGCTGGAAAATTATTTGTATAGTACGTCAATTATGTAAACAAATGATGGAAGCTTGATAGCATTACCAAAAGCCTCTTCATCATCCGAGTCCATGTGCCATGCACAAAATTATACTCCTTCGTTCCTAAATATTTGTCTTTTTACAAATTTCAAACGGGCATATTTTATAGTGTAGATTCACTCATTTTGCTTCGTATGTGTACTCCCTCCGTTCCTAAATATTCTATTCGTCTTTCTAGAGATTTCAACAAGTGACTACATACGGAGCAAAATGACAGAATCTACACTCTAAAATATGTATATACATCCATATGTGCCAGTCCATTTGAAATCTCTAAAAATACAAATATTTGAGTAGTCACTCGTAGAAATCTCTAGAAAGACAAATATACTCCGGAGTATATTTAAGAACCGAGGGGGTAGTGCACAACCGCATGGGAGACTCATCCCGGTCGTTGCGCCGCATTAATAGTGAGTAATGAGCAGTCAAATCGTAAGCCCCACCTTTCCCACTGTAAGTTGCTTTGAAGAAGCAACCATCAATACGCTCTTCTTTGAATCCGCTCATACTACTCCATCTGTCATTGTTTATACAGCGTGCTTCAGAAAAAAGAAAAAAGATCTATGGGACCAAGGTGACTAGCAATCGGCCTGAAAAATACCATTGGTAGTTATAGCACGACGTCTATTACTAGTAGAGGGAATAATGCGTACACACATGTATGCAGTGCTTCCACCCCGGGTACACACATGCATGCACTTACTCCATTGCGTAGTTACATGGAGAGAAAATTGTGGACTTGATTGCGGTTACCACGCCCTAATTAATTGAGCATTAAACCAGATGCGTCTAAAGTCTCTCTGGTGGTGGAAATGCATTGAGAGAAATGCATCATAATGAAGCACGCCCTGTAAACTGTGACGGAGGGAGGAGGAGTATGAAGGTTCAAAACCAAGTACGCATATGGCCAGTCGGTCAACGCACCTCCTCTTGACATAACACTGACATGTGGGACAGGAGTGTGAGCAAACCGATCTCAATTGACGGCAAAGATCCAACCCGCCGTTCCTTGAGAGAGACGAGGAGCGAGAACACACAGATGGGTTCGCATGGAGGCCAAGATATATTCGAGCATGGTTGGTTGATCGATATCATTCATTACATGTTGGGCTGCCGTTTTCCGCCCTTCTCCGGAATAAGCGTGTACTTTATCGAGATAAAAGAAATAAGAGTACAAACGCTCCACCATGCGGTTCTTGTAGTAGTACTACTCGTACTCTGCGGCAGCTCTTCGCCTCTTCGTGAAGTCGAACAATTATGGTACCGCATGTTGGTACTACGGTGTATGCCTCGACAATCGACCTTGAATGGGTGATGCATGTCCACCGAGGGTAGGTTGCATTAGTCAAAAGCGAAGCGAGCTTCACCTTGTCCCGCAAGCTTCTCCTCGTTCTGCGAGTTGACGGGACACACCAAAAAGTAGTGCTAGTCCACACTCCCTCCTTTTCGGTTAATATGGCTCAATCCTTTTTGCAGGTAAATGAGAGAGCTTTATTCATATATAAGCATTCTTAGGATGATCAGCCAAGACACTGGTCACTAGGAAGCGAGGTACCCCGCAAAAAAAGAAGTAGGAAGCGAGGTGTTTCATCAAGCCAACTCTCGGCCACATTCAAAGTGCAGCAAGCACGGTTCGCACGAAGATGCGCCAAGAAGGTTTTGTCACTGTTTACAGGCTGAATAACAAAAAAAGAGGAAATATTAGCGAGCGCTACTATTTGTAACAGGATATGAGCCAGAATTAAGCGAGAATTATGGTGAGTGTTCAATGCAATCAACTTCCATTATCACATGCGAGAACCCTCAAAGATAAGCAAATGTGTTGAAGATTGCTTTATCCCATTTTAAAATTATAATAAGAGTGCAGACGCTCCTCCATCCGGTTCCTAGTACTAGTATAGTACGTGCCTTTATAGACTATATTAGTGAACTTTGCGCTTGGCTATTCGCCTATTCGGGAAGTCGAACAATAGTAGAACTAGTAGTATAGTGTATGCTTCTGGCAATCTGACACCGAATTAACTGTTACACGTCCACCGCCTGAGCGAGGGAGAGCTTGCATTAGTCAAAAGTTTCTCCTTGTCCTGCGAGCCACCGCGTGCAAGTAATGCTAGTCCATACTGCCTCCTCTCCGGTTAATATGGATTAATTTCAAACGAGATAAATACACTATGCATCATCTGTATATTTGTAAAAATACGGTCGATGGACTTCATATCGCTCATTGCGCTCAATATATATATTTTCCGGTGTTTATACGGTCACTAGCTCACCCTGACTGAGTATGTGTGTGCATGCACGTGTAGGTTGAGCACTTAGTGTGACCGTGTGTGTTCTGTCGTGTGCTCGGACATGCATGCATTAGGGCGTCGCGCGCGTTTTTGCGTCCATGTGTACATGTGACTGTTGCATACACGTAGGGGGAGTACATGTAGGGGCCACTAAGGAGCAGTCAAATCACACAGTAAGTTAGTCGGAAGAAGCAACCATCATTTCACTCTTGAATGACACGTACGCAATATAAAATGGTTGATATGGAGAGAAAAAGAAAACCACTATATATACACTAGCAGGAGCCTGAGCTACAAGCCTGCTTGCTAAGGTTGCTCTCTTCACAAGCATAGAATGACGGGCCTGATCCCGCAGCTGGGGGAAGGGAACAATGTTCTGCGTAGACGCGGTCGACATCAGTGAGGGAGAAAACCCACAGTCGGTGCGTCCCAATCAGGGGTCACCGCAGTTTGGGCCGATGGCGCATCCCAACCGCCCTTCTAGCTATAGCCCGATGTCCCAGGTAGTCCATCTTCCTTTTGGAGCCGGCTTGCTCCACTGCCGTAGCTCCATCTCCATGTCGATCTTGCTCTACTTCTACCGGCTTCTACTTGTGATGAGTTTATGTCTCATGAACTAGTGCCAGTACTATTATTCTAATCACACTTCTTCAATATCTTTGCCATCAGGGATGCTCAGGTCGATTTTAGTGGAACTGCACAAAAGCATCGTATGATCCGAGGGTGCCAGCCGTCTTTCCTTCGACAGGTTCTACTTGGCCAGGGAATTAAATCATGTTTAGGGTTTAGGGTTTAAGTCGTGGTGACCCCATCAACAGTTTTTTCTTTCGTACACGCTCTCACAACTTTTTTCTTTAGTTGTGAAGTAAATATTGGCTATGATATGTGAATCATTGAGATGCATCAGCATGCGTGTTAGTTTTCCTTTGTATTTGATGGAATGTTGTAACGGGGCAACCTTGGAATAGGAATGAAAATGGAGTGGAAAGTTTCCGTTTTTTGGGAGAAAAAATGGAAACGAAGAGAAACCAACGTTTCGTTTCGTTGGATCGCGCCATCGAGCAAAACCAATGTTTAAATCACGTCTGTCGTGTTCGTGTCTCACCCTCCTCCACGGCTCGACCCCACACGGTCGCTCGGCATGCCACTCACCGCAAACCAAGTATACGATAATGTTCCCACCTGCTTGCCAATGGATCGCGCCATGGAGTACTACTAGCACTACTAGAAGAGATTGACGAGTTGGGGGAGGACAGCTAGCTGTAGCATGGACTCCCAAAAACTTTTTACATGCATGTTGTAGACGGCTATTGCGACCTTTGAACGCGGAGCAGCCGCGTGCACCCGGAAGCGGCACGGGCGACACTCTCTCGGCCGGCGTGCCGCTTCAATACTACCGCCAGTGAGAGGTCGCGTCCGCTCTGGCCGGGCATGAATGCGGCACTAACCGTTTCGGGCGGGAAGCACGCGCGGGTGATGAAGAGGGTTCGGGTTGGTTAGGACCGGCCGTGGCAGCGGTCCGGACGTGCGCAAACAAGAGATGATGTACGTTAATATTGCTGCCTATATAATTAACAACGTAAAGAATGTGCCAGTTGGACAAATATGATTGGAGATGGAGATGGAAATGGAATTTTACGTAAACACGGATATGCATGTCTATGTCTATGTGTGTGTGCCCGACGAGTCTTGCGACCTGGAAGCGGGGGCGTGTTTTTGATCGAGTTTTCTTTCTTGGTATGTTAGAAAATCAGTTTGTCCAATTCACATCTAGATGTTATTTAAGGATATCACATATAAGATCCCACAAGTATGTAATGTAGCAACAAGAAACAAAAAAACCTAGGACAAAAAAAATAGACCACAGACAGAGTGGACATCAACTTAGATGTGACATAACTATGTCACATCTAGATGTGTCTTAGACAGACCCTTAAAAAATTGTCCGCCAGTTTTCGTTTCTTTTTTCCGGGAACGCGCGTAATCTATTTAAAACCACTGCTATGGAGAGAACTTTTTACTCCATTATAGCCTCTTGTTTGATAGAGTTTCTCGCGTCTCGCTCTCTCACCATCTCCATATCAAAACAAGATGACAGTGTCCAGTCTATCTCTCTCCTCACCGGTGGTCACAGATCCGGCCAAATCCCGTCCGCTGCGGGAGGTGAGGAGGTGCAGTGTTGACGTTATCGCCATCGGTGATGGGGGGAGCCGATGCGCACCGTCCTCTCGGAGCCGGCGCTAGCGCGAACGAAGATCCTCCGCGCCCTTGTTCGTTGCCGTCATGTGGGCAGATCCTGCCCGCCCGCCTAAACGACATCTTGCCCACCTGAGGTATAACTTTTGGTACTGGTCCAGCTCCCCAGGTCGCTGCGTGCGGGTTTTCTGCTATGCGACTACTCCCCAGCTCCCCATGCATAGTAGATAGGGTTCGTCGGCTGGTCCAACATCACCTACTAGTACTATTATAGAGGAAATGCCACTCGAAAAGTTATCCTGATTTATGCCTCGGTGGAGGTATCTATGTTATTTCGACAAAAAGTACATGGTGGTTGTGCGGTCATTGTCCATATGGTGGTAGTACTATCACTGGTTAAATGAAGAAATGCTTTTTTTCTCGGGTATCCTGGTTTAGTTCCCATCAAGATATAATTATGATGCTTCTGTTTGTTGGTGTACTTTTCATTAACCCTTTTTTATATTTTTGGAAACAGCGATGCGTGTCTCCATACCCGGGCAGGTCTTCCTCAATTTTAGTGGAACTGCACAAAATTGGATGGCCATTGTTGTTCCGCCTCACTGTCCTCTACCACGTGGTTCTTCCTTCCTCGAGCTTGATTACTGGGAAGAAACAGAGCACAGTGAGGATTTGTCGAACTTCATAGGTGCCTCACCCAAACTTGATGCCAAATAGATGATGCATCACCACGATGACCTATCGATGCTCATGGTCGCGCCTCATGGTTGCGTCGGCTGGTGAAGCTGATCGATTTTCAATGAAAAACAAGCTGTCTTCCATCAGTGCTCTTTGCTTGTTATGCACAAAGATGATATACTTCGTCAGTTCACCTTGGTTGTGTTGGAGACGCAGTCGTCTTTCACGTTGGTGCAATTTTATCACACAATTGGCTATGAACCAAATGTTTCCTCGAAGAAGGATCGACGTTGGTACTAAGAGCATAAGTTTTGTATTGATTTCTAAGCCTTCTCATAACTTTGTCTTCGGCTCCCCTATAATTTTATTTGTCCAGCTATTAACTTTGATTTTAGAAATGGTGTGGACTAAAAACCCGGATGGATGTAGTAGCCCTCCATTTTTATTTACTCCGCATATTAGATTTGACTGAAGTCAAACTTTGTAATACTCTCAAACCTTTCCGATAATTGAAATTAAAATTCTTTATTTGTACACACTCATACACGTTTCCGATAATTTGGCGCATGTGTGGTTGTTCACTTAAGGGAGGGTGGTGTACCACACGTGAAGGACAGGAAGTGCGACCAGGACGGTTGGGCATGGATCGTTAGTTCATCGGAAGTAGTACTCCCTCTGCACATTAAATAAAGAGTTTCGTTTCGTACTTACACAATTTAAAACGATTGTTATGGAGAGAATAAGAAAACCACTCCACTATATATTGGTCGTATACACACGAGAGTATTATATGGACGCAGCTTCATTGACTTAGTGCACCTGCCATTGGGTTTATGACAGGTGGTCCCAAAATGTGGCTGGCTCACCTGTCATACAGCCAAAAGCAGATGGAGTGAAGGCACCAGAGCTCCGTCCGTACTACATTAGTAGAGTATATATATAAGCGGGAGCCTCAACGCTTGTTCGCTAGGGTTTGCACTCTCCACACGCTCGCTACAATACATATATGTTACACGCTGGAGGCTCAGCATTCATTTGCTAGAGTTTGCTATATTCACAGTCTCTCACCCTCTCTTCACCAGATCTAAACAAGACTGCATTGGCCTCTTGTCTCTCTCCCCCCTCACAGCTGGGGAAGGAGGCTTTCGTATCCCGTCGCACCGGGAAGGGGAGGAGGTGCAGCGTTAACTCTATCGCCTTCGGCGAGGGAGGCAATCCACTGCCGGTTGCGCTGTTCTCTTTCACCCAGCACTTGTACGGACCGACCCCTTCTTCCTCGCTGACGTACGTAGTGTGGGCAGATCGGCCTCCCGCCGCACGCCTTGCCACATCCCGACGACCCTAAGGTATAAGTTTCTTTGAAACCGTCGTTGCTCTAGCTGCATGTGGATCTTTTTCGATCTGTAGTCGAATCTAGGTCTTGGTTCAAAGAGGAAATAAAGGTGCGGTGGGGTGGAGCATGAATCTAGGACGTGGTTCAATGAGGAAAGGAGGGAGGAAAAGTAGTATAGACCGGCTATCCAGCCGCTTTGTTGGTCGAAAAGGGGAAAAGGGGGTAACCCAGTACACACATCTGTAAGGAACCGATCTCCTGAAAAGGGAAAGTAACTGGGAGGGGGGGTCGGGTAGTTTGTGCAGGACTAGATTTGCTGCCCTCACATAGGAAAACAGTTCAAAGAGAACAAATATGGGACCAACACAGATATGCTGCTTGGCTACATACTCTGCATCACCCATTTATACGTGTGGACGCACATGGTGCTAGCATGTCCCATACAACTATTTTGCTGTTGTTAATCTAAGAATGCCGCCGAAAAATTGAAGCAATGCCACTGTTAAAAGCAAATTACATTTTTTAACGAATGTTGTTTCAAGAGAGTGTCTCTGTTAATATGAATCAATGCTACCGTTTTAGAAATGCTACTATCCTGCTTTGTTTTCCATCCAAGATAAGTTAGATGTTTCTTTCTGTCACCGTTTGTTTCATCCTCCTTTATCGGCAAGTAATTGTTTCTTTTTTTGCCTCTGTTAAAACAAGGGTATCGATTCAACTTGTTGCTATTGCGACATTTTGCTTCGCTACTCGAAACACTTATGTTTTAAGAGTGTTTTGTGCAGTTCAACTTGAATGTCACACCGGTGACTTTGCTTAATTTTGGTGGAACTGCACAAAAGGAGATCGAGATTTGTTTCAGTGTTCTGTCGAGTTGTTTCAAATCTTGGTCTGCATGCCACATGATATCTATTCAACTTGTTGCTATTGCGACATTTTGCTTCGCCTCTGAAACACTTTGCTTGATTTGGTGCAACTGCACAAAATGAGATTGGATTTCCTATTCATGTTAGCAGATTCATATTTTATCTGGTGTTCTCATGAAAGGTCGATGTGGCCTTCACCCACATGATTGTGCGGTGTGCTTTGAGATGTTGTGCTACTTGTATTGGTACTGTTTTAAATAAATGTTGAATTGAAGCTATTGTATTGCTGTCTTTTCCCATTAAGTAGTGAACAAAAATGGGACCAACCCAGACATGATTCTTGTTGCTTTGTTACAACAAACTCTGCATTACCCCCTTTATAAGTAGATGGAAGCACATATTGTTGTTGCGCCCACTCTCCCCTAGAACTGTTTATGCTTTTCGTTAATCTAATGCCGCTGGTAAAATTAAGCAATGCCACTCTCAGAGTTAATTAACTACTGAATCATAGTTCAAAACTGCAACACTTGTTAGGAATGGTACTATCCTGCTTTGTAGTTCTTTCTACATGTTTAACCAAGGTATTGTTAAGATAATGTCTCATTAAAAATGAATCAGTTGCATTGTTTGAGGAATGGTACTTTTCTGCTTTGTCGTTCTTTATACATGTTGAACCAAGGCATTGTTAAGATAATGTCTCAGTCAATATGAATGAATCACACTGAAGGAGAATTTCTCCTCTCCTACTTTGTTTCCCATTAAGACAAGTCATCAACCGTTATTTCTCAGTAATTATTTCCCTTATACCTATTGTTGCTTACAGGGATATCAAAATTAAAGCTCGGTTTTATTCCGACTTCGATTTTAGTTGAACTGCACAAAAGGAGCCAATGTGTCAAAGGCAAATTGCTGCATTCTTGGGTCGATTGGTCGTTCCACTTTGCGTAAAAAGCGATCCTTGGATGCGGTACATTACAGAAGGAATGACCGAGAAGCTTTATAGAGTATTATTAGACACCGGTGACATGACTAGTCTGCAGAGACCATTGGCAATTTAACAACACGTGGAGTGCCCTGGGCAAAAAGTGCCCAAACAAGTACAAGAATCTAAGACAGGACACGATCATAGGCATTACATATTTTGAATGGGAAAAGCTTTTCAAAGTTTAATCATTGATGTTAGCAAGAAGACGTTAGTTTAATATATTGGAATTAGAAAACCTTGTCAAAATTTGCTCATTGATGTTAGCAAGAAGACGTTAGTTTAATATATTGGAATTGGAAAACCTCGTCAAAATTTTCTCATTGATGTTAGCCAGAAGACATGCATTTGATATTTTTGAGTGGGATGCCCTTGCTGTGAGCAGCGTTGAGTGTTTTTTCCTATTCCTGTGTTTAGTTTGGAAGTAAATAATTACTCTCACTACTTGGAAAAGACCTACTAATGGCGCACCAGTTTTGCTTACTAATGGCACACTACTGGTGCGCCACTAGTATCACGCCACTAGTATTTTTTACTAATGGCGCACCAGTGGTGCGCCATTAGTATCTGGTATACTAATGACGCATCACTGGTGCGCCATTAGAATAGCCCACAGTGCGCCATTAGTATCTGGTATATTAATGGCGCACCACATAGAAGTGCGCCATTAGTAACAATTTTTTTTTACTTTTTTTTCAAAATTTTTCAAAAAAAATCGTTTTTTTCTTAATCTCAGGTCAGGTCACTATGCCTTAATCTCGGGTCAAATCGCACTCCGTGGTCAAACTTCCCGAAAGGTCACCCATCCTCACACTACTCCAACCCAAGCATGCTTAACTTCAGAGTTCTATCCAACCCCAGCAACAGCTCACTTCACAGCCACTTGTTGATATATCTAGCATATCAATCCTATTATACCTTGTTGATGTCTAGGACTTTGTTCATGTTCATGACTATGATGAAATTTTGAAAAATATTTCAAACTTCCCGGTCATATTACATATCATTTTTTGAAAAAAAAATAAAAAAATTCAAAACCAATTTCTTTTCTGTTACTAGTGGCGCACCACATCCACGGTGCGCCACTAGTAATTTTGAAATTTTTTGAAATTTTTTGCCTCCAGATCTTGAAAGCCCCGTAACTTTTTTCTGCTAGGTTTTTGGGGATTTTGAAAATGTTTAACGAGGTTCCCCCGGTTAAATTCGGATGTAACTTTTCGAGTAGATGATTTTTCATATAAAAAACTTTTTAATCCGAGTTCGTATGCAAAAGTTATGGCCATTTTACAAATTTCCAGAGAGATTTTGCAAATAAAGTCGAAATTCGTATTTGTAAATTTTCCCAACAACTAGACCACATATCACATGGGAAACTTATTTTCTTTTATTTTTTTGACATTTTTATCATTTTCTTTTATTTTTTTAAACTGAAAAGACGGTCCACGTGGGGGGGGGTGCATTCGGGAACTTTTGGGCCAAGTTAGTAATGGCACACCACACCCACGGTGCGCCATTACTAGTTTTGAAAAGAAAAAAAAGAAAAAAATGATTTTTTTTTGAAAAAAACTTAGTAATGGCGCACCAGTGGACAGTGCGCCATTACTAATTTTTTTTCGAAACTACTAATGGCCCATGGTAGGTGTGGTGCGCCATTACTATGTCGACTAGTAATGGCGCACCACTCCACAATCGCCATTAGTAGTTTTGAAAAAATTAAATTTTTTTTACTAATGGCGCACCGTGGGATGTGGTGCACCATTAGTATTTGCACACTAATGGTGCACCAACACATGGTGCGCCATTAGTATTTAGTAATGGCGCACCACATGTACTGTGCGCCATTAGTGTCCATCCCATCTATAGCCCTTTTCCTAGTAGTGTCTGCTGAGATATTCCTGTGTTAGGAGTTTGTTCTGAATATTGTCTATGTAATGCCAGGCCTTGTGTTTGATTGCAAAGTTGAGCTTGGAATGTTGTGGCATGCGGCATCACGAGTTGTTCACCGTGCCTCCTAAGAATAATGCTTTTTATTGTTTTGCATGTCGATCTAGTGCCAGTGATTTCCTTGTTAAGATCATCCTCTTCTGTTGTTTCCGTGCGTAACAAGTTCATCGTCTGATGTTTCATTCATAGCCTATACGACATGTCGGGTAGTTTAGATGTGAAACCATATGATCTTTCGACCAACTCATGATATTAGGCCGTGATTGGATCATCGTTTTCCAACCAAAACCGCTTGTAAAACTGACGCTTGTAAATTAAAGCAGATGGTCTTGGGCGAAGGCGCTTGGTTGGTCGATTTTGACTAGTAAAATATCGAAAGTACATCACACATGATAAAAACGCTGAATGACACTCGGACGATTGCTAATCCAGCCGTTAGCTGATGTTTCAGCCTTGCCCATGGATGGCATGATACGCACGGCGTGCATGTATCGTCTGGTAATGTCGTCCATATAGAGATGCCCATTAATAGATATCAATGTGAGTGAGTAGGGATTGCCATGCAACGGATGCACTAGAGCTATAAATATATGAAAGCTCAACGAAAGAAACTAAGTGGGTGTGCATCCAACTTGCTTGCTCATGAAGACCTAGGGCATTTTGAGGAAGCCCATCATTGGAATATACAAGCCAAGTTCTATAATGAAAAATTCCCACTTAGTATATGAAAGTGACAATATAGGAGACTCTCTATCATGAAGCTCATGGTGCTACTTTCAAGCACAAGTGTGGAAAAAGAGATAGTAGCATTGTCCCTTCTCTCTTTTTCTCTCATTTTTTTATTTTTTTTATTTTTTTTCTCTTTTTTTTTCTTTGGCCTTTCTTTTTATTTTTTTTTATTTTTGGCCTTTCTATTTTTTTTCCTTTTCTCATTTTTTTCTTTTTGTAAAGTCCGAAGTCTCATCCTGACTTGTGGCGGAATCATAGCCTTCATCATCCTTTCCACACTAGGACAATGCTCTAATAATGAAGATCATCACACTTTTATGGATTTACAACTCAAGAATTACAACTCAAGGCTAGAACAAGATATGACTCTATATGAATGCCTCCGGCGGTGTACTGGGATATGCAACTAATCAAGAGCGACATGTATGAAAATTATGAAAGTGGCCTTGCCACAAATACAATGTCAACTACATGATCATGCAAAGAGCAATATGACAATGATGGAACATGTCATAGTAAACGGAACGGTGGAAAGTTGCATGGCAATATATCTTGGGATGGCTATGGAAATGCCATAATAGGTAGGTATGATGGCTGTTTTGAGGAAGGTAAATAAAGGGTTTATGATACCGGCAAAAGTTGCGCGGTAATAATAAAGGCTAGCAAAGTGGAAGGATGAGTGTGCATATATCCATGGACTCACATTAGTCAAAAGAACTCATATACTTATTGCAAAAGTCTACTTAGCCCTCAAAGCAAAGTACTACTACACATGCCCCAAGAGGGATAGATTGGTAGGAAAAGACCATCGCTCGTCCCCGACTGCCACTCATAAGGAAAACAATCAAAAGAGCACCTCATGGAACAAATTTGTCACACAACTTTTACCATACGTGCATGCTACGGGATTTTCCAACTTCAACAAAAGTATTTCTCAATTTCATAATTACCCACTAGCATGACCCTAACATTACTACCTTTATATCTCAAAACAATTATCAAGCATCAAATTGATCATAGCATCCAATTCTTTTTCTATGACAGTTTTTATTATACCCAATTTGAATGCTCATCATTGTAGGACAAACTTTGTGACCATAGCAAATACCATGCTGTTCTAAAAGAATCTCAAAAAGATATAAGTGAGGCATGAGAGACTAGAAATTTCTTCAAAATTAAGACACCACCGTACTCTAAAAGATATAAGTGAAGCACTAGAGCAAAAGCTATCAAGCTCAAAAGCTATAAGTGAAGCACATAGAGTATTCTAGCAAATTCTAATCAAATAGGCTTCTCCCAAAAGGTGTGTACAGCAAGGATGATTGTGGTAAACTAAAAATCTAAGATTAATATAATACACGACGCTCCAAGAAAAACACATATCATGTAGCGAATAAAAATATAGCTCCAAGTAAAGTTACCAATGAACGAAGACGAAAGAGGGGATGTCTTCCCGGGGCATCCCCAAGCTTAGGCTTTTGGCTATTCTTGAATATCTTGGGGTGCCATGGGCATACCCAAGCTTAGGCTCTTGTCACTCCTTATTCCATAGTCCATAAAAGCTTTACCCAAAACTTGAAAACTTCACAACACAAAACTCAACAGGAAATCTTCTAAGCTCCGTTAGTGAAAGAAAACAAAACTACCACATAAGGTACTATAATGAACTCGTACTTTATTTAATTTGGTGTTAAATCTACTGTATTCCAACTTCCTTATGGTTCATAAACTAATTTACTAGCCATAGATGCATTGAAATAAGCAAACAACACACGACAAACAGAATCCGTCAAAAACAGAACAGTCTGTAGCAATCTGTAACTAACGCAAACTTATGGAACTCTAAAATTCCTACCAAATTAGGAAGTCCTGCACAATTTGTTTATTGAACAGCCGCAAAAAGAATCAACGCAAAATCACGTTCCTGTGATTTAAAAAAATATTCGTGCGTGCAAAGTTTATGTTTTTCAGCAGAATCAAATCAACTATCATCGTAGGTTATCCTATATGTTCTACTTGGCACAAACACTAATTAAAAGATAAAAACACATCTAAACAGAAGTTAGATGCAAGATTTATTACGAAACAGGAGCAAAAACAAAAAACATAAAGAAAATTGGGTTGCCTCCCAACTAGCGCTATCGTTTAACGCCCCTAGCTAGGCATAAAAACAAAGATAGATCTAACGAGTGCCATAATAATAAGATAGATCTTGAAAGCTCATCTCATATTCTCTACGTTCGGCAGCAAGTTTCCTTTGAGGTAAGCAAAAGTAATCAAAAAGGGCTAAATTTAGTTGGACAAAGTCCCCAAGATCAATCATAGGAGGAACGGGTTCCTCCTTTAGCCCTTCATAGTGCACAACTATTTCATCACTAAAAGCATTCTTTTGGCAAAATCTTGTGAGTCTATACTCAAGAGAGTATCCTAGCTCATTATTTCGAAGGGAAAAATCATTATTAAGGTCGTTAATGCAATCAACCAAGACATTGGTAGGAACCTTTTTTCTAAGGTTTTCATTAAAAGTGACATAGTGCGAAGATTGAAAACGTCTAATTTCCTCTTGATCATAGAGGATCGCTTCTATGGGAGGACGACCGACGTCCACCCTATAGTGTGCAAAGATTTCTTTGGCCTCTCTTATGATAAATCTAAACTCATGAGCCAAAAAGATAGTAACACCGCGCCTAACAGAAGAATGCTCAATGTTAGAGAATTCTAGGAAAATTCTTTGTATGCAAGGATGCATATGCATAAATTATCTTTCAAGTTCAACTACAAGCATAGCGATAGCGTCCGCAAGACTACTAGTTCTATGAATAATAGAACAACCCATGGAAGGTAAAGCACCGGCACAAGTAAACAAATCTTGAATAACACCATTGCCAATGATGTTACCACTACCGATTCAAATCTTTTTAGTATGCAAGATAGGGGGTTCATAGGCCGGAGCCTTGGGATTTTCTGTGTTATCATTATTGTCCATATCGACGATAATCTCCCCAATTTCAGACATAGCGGCAAACAAAAGCAAGGCGGAAGACAGCGAGCGAAAGGGAGAGGAGGAGATTGGGAAAGAGAGGGCGAATAAAACGGCAAGGGTGAAGTGGGGGAGAGAAAAACGAGAGGCAAATGGCAAATCTTTCCGTAATAATAAATCAAATAGTGTTTCTGGTCGTCCGTCATTAAAACTGCCCCTAAAGTTGAAAAATATTACCCACCAATGCCACCGGTAAGTGAGAAAAACGTTTGGTTTCATATTTTGTTTCGTCTGTGGACGACATGCTCAATAGTAAGAGATCCCCTCTTATATAACAATCGTGCATGCAGCTCATTGGTTGGTGCCTTGACCTATCGCGCTGGAGGTCCTGGGTTCGATCCTCACTTCCTCCTTTTTTCAAAGGATCAAATACTTTTTGAAGTTTTCATATCTTTCAAACCCTAACTCCAAATCTAACATGTCATATATGAAAATTTATCAGAAAAATGTGTAGATTCTAAATATGCTATTATCATTAAATTTTTCTAAAAACATTGACGGTGCAAACTTAACTAATTACTTATATGAAATACCTATTACATATGTTCTTATAGATTGGTTGTTTTTGGTGGAGCTACCCAATATGTTTGCAACCAAATTAAGTCTTGAACTGAATTATGGTTGCAAACACACATTTATATATGCAAACATATATATGACAAAAAAATGCTCTTATGCACATGCTTTCATTGAATACTAAAATATACTTTGCTATTTTCATTCTAATGTAATATTTTTTGGACATCACCGAGAAACAACATCAAATGCATAAAATATATACTGGCAGCTAGGTAGATATTTGTGTTATATAATAAATTCTAAACACCTTGAGTACACTTCAAAAATCATCATACATTTAGGTTTTTCACAACACCACTTACCATGTTGCTTCTTGCGTGGCATCATGAAAGATTTTAAGGGATTTGCTGTGTCGTCAAGTGTGTGTATGAGGGATGATTTTTTTTCTCCCGTTTCAACGCACGGGCATGTTTGCTAGTAATGTAAATGCGAGGGAGATGGGTTTGTGATGGGTACTTGGTATGTCTTGACTTGAGCGAAGACCTCCCCAGCAACGGCGCTAGAAATCCTTCTTGCTACGTCTTGAGCTTGCGTTGGTTTTCCTCGAAG
The DNA here is from genome assembly GCA_021437245.1 of Aegilops speltoides. Lineage (NCBI taxonomy): Eukaryota > Viridiplantae > Streptophyta > Magnoliopsida > Poales > Poaceae > Aegilops > Aegilops speltoides. Next base: position 452,623,537 of record CM038143.1, on the reverse strand, counting down.
AGGAGAGGGTGATGCAGCAAAGTGTAGCGTAAGTATTTCCCTCAGTTTTGAGAACCAAGGTATCAATCCGAAGAGGAGGCTCCTCAAAAGTCCCACGCACCTACACAAACAAGCGAGAACTCGCAACCAACGCAATAAAGGGGTTGTCAATCCCTTCGCGGCCACTTGCGAAAGTGAGATCTAATAAAGATACAATGATAAGATAAATATATTTTTGGTATTTTATGATATAGATGCAAAAGGTAAAGATGCAAATAAAGGTAGATTGAAAGAAAATATGATAAGAGATAGACCCGGGGGCTATAGGTTTCACTAGAGGCTTCTCCCAAGATAGCATAAGTATTACGGTGGGTGAACAAATTACTGTCGACCAATTGATAGAGAAGCGCATAGTTATGAGATTATCTAGGCATGATCATGTATATAGGCATCACGTCCATAACAACTAGACAGACTCCTGGCTGCATCTACTACTATTACTCCACACATCGACCGACTCTTGCCTGCATCTAGAGTATTAAGTTCATAAGAACAGAGCAACGCATTAAGCAAGATGACATGATGTAGAGGGATAAACTCATGCAATATGATATAAACCCCATCTTGTTATCCTCAATGGCAACAATACAATACATGCCTTGCAACCCTTTCTGTCATTGGGTAAGGACACCACAAGATTGAACCCAAAGCTAAGCACTTCTCCCATGGCAAGAAAAACCAATCTAGTAGGCCAAACCAAACTGATAATTCGAAGAGACTTGCAAAGATAACTCAATCATACATAAAAGAATTCAAAGAAGATTCAAATATTATTCATAGATAAACTTGATCATAAACCCACAATTCGTCGGATCTCGACAAAGACACCACAAAAAGAGTTTACATCGAATAGATCTCCACAAGAGAGGGGGAGAACATTGTATTGAGATCCAAAAAGAGAGAAGAAGCCATCTAGCTAATAACTATGGACCCGTAGGTCTGTGGTAAACTACTCACAACTCATTGGAGGGGCAAGGATGTTGATGTAGAGGCCCTCCATGGTCGATTCCCCCTCCGGCAGAGTGCCGGCGAAGGCTCCAAGATGGGATCTCGCGGATACAGAAGGTTACGGTGGTGGAAATTGTGTGTCGTGGTGCCCCCGGATGTTTTCGGGGTGCGTAGGTATATATAGGAGGAAGAAGTACGTTGGTGGTCGCCCGAGGTGCCCACAAGACAGGGGGCGTGCCCTACAGGGGGGCGCGGCCCCCTATCTCGTGGGGCCCTCGGAAGCTTCTTGACTTGCACTCCAAGCTCTCCGGATCACGTTCGTTCCAAAAATCACGCTCCCGAAGGTTTCATTCCGTTTGGACTCCGTTTGATATTCCTTTTCTTCGAAATACTAAAATAGGCAAAAAAAACAGCAATATGGGCTGGGCCTCCGGTTAGTAGGTTAGTCCCAAAAATGATATAAATGTGTAAAATAAAGCCCATAAACATCCAAAAAGGGTAATATAATAGCATGGAACAATCAAACATTATAGATACATTGGATACGTATCAAGGGACGTCTTCTTCTTTCACCACCGGAGCTTTCCTCCATGGCCTTCTTGATCCCTTCACCCTTGTTGATCTCTTCTGGTTCCTCTCTTTTCAACTCTATCTTCAATAGCCAAGCATCCTTGTCTTCGTTGTTGGAGGAGCGAGAAGTCATGGTGCTCTAAATCTGAAACAGAAACAGCTCGAAACGAAAACAGAGGATATTTGCGTGATACGGTGGTCGAAACCTTCGGGAGTATATATAATGAATTTTTACCGACCAGAATACGTAACATACAAGAAAACGGAGTCCGGGAGGCACACGAGGTGCCCAGGAGACCGGGGGCGCGCCCTACAGGGGGGGCACTGCCTCCTCTCTCGTGGGACCCTCGTGTCCCTTTCGGACTACTTCTTTCTTCCTAAAATTCTTAAATAATCCAAAACTGATAAAAATTGCCATTAGAGTTGTTTTGGAGTCGGTTTACTTACCGTACCACGTACCTATGCCTTTTCGAGTGCGGAACGTTCGGAAAGTGTCCCTTATGTATTCCTCAGGGGTTATGGTTTCAATAATATTAGTTTCAACATTGATAGGATTACCTGAAATATAATGTTTAATTCTTTGACCGTTTACCACCCTCGGATTTGTGCCTTCGAAGTTGTTGATTTTTATAGCACCAGAACGATAGACCTCCTCGATAACGTAGGGACCTTCCCATTTTGAGAGAAGTTTTCCTGCAAAAAATCTTAAACGAGAGTTGAACAATAACACATAATCTCCTACATTAAACGCACGCTTTTGTATCCTCTTATCATGCCAGCGTTTGACTTTTTCTTTGAAAATCTTGGCATTCTCATATGCTTGGGTTCTCCATTCATCAAGTGAGCTAATATCAAACAACCTCTTCTCACCGGCAAGTTTGAAGTCATATTTGAGCTCTTTAATAGCCCAATATGCTTTATGTTCACGTTCAAGAGGTAAATGACATGCTTTTCCATGAACCATCTTATATGGAGACATACCCATAGGATTTTTGTATGCAGTCCTATAGGCCCATAATGCATCATCAAGTTTTTTGGACCAATCTTTCTAGATCTATTCACAGCCTTTTGCAAAATTAATTTGAGCTCTCTATTGCTCAACTCTACTTGACCACTAGACTGCGGGTAATAAGGAGATGCGATTCTATGATTGACATCATACTTAGCGAGCATCTTACAGAAAGCACCATGAATAAAGTGTGAACCACCATCAGTCATAAGATATCTACGGACTCCAAACCTCGGAAAAATAACTTGTTTAAGCATTTTCATAGAAGTGTTATGATCAGCACTACTAGTTGGAATAGCTCCTACCCACTTAGTAATGTAATCAACAGCAACTAAAATATGTGTATAACCATTGGAGGCAGGAAAAGGTCCCATATAATCAAAGCCCCAAACATCAAACGGTTCAATAACAAGAGAATAATTCATAGGCATTTCTTGACGTCTACTAATATTACCTATTCTTTGACATTCATCACAAGACAAGACAAACTTACGAGCATCTTTGAAGAGAGTAGGTCAATAAAAACCAGATTGTAGTACCTTGTTTGCAGTTCTATCTCTAGCGTGGTGTCCTCCATAGGATTCAGAGTGACACTTGCGTAGGATTTGTAACTGTTCATGCTCAGGCACACAACGTCTAATAATACCATCTACTCCTTCTTTATAAAGGTGTGGATCATCCCAGAAGTAATGTCTTAAATCATAAAATAACTTTTTCTTTTGCTGGTATGTGAAACTAGGCGGTATATATTTAGCAACAATGTAATTAGCATAATCAGCATACTAAGGAGCAGTACGAGAAGCATTGACAACCGCCAATTGTTCGTTAGGAAAACTATCATTAATAGGTAGTGGGTCATCAAGAACATTCTCTAACCTAGACAAGTTGTCTGCAACGGGGTTCTCAGCTCCCTTTCTATCAATAATATTCAAGTCAAATTCTTGGAGCAAGAGAACCCATCTAATGAGTCTAGGCTTAGCATCTTTCTTTTCCATAAGATATTTAATAGCAGCATGATCAGTGTGAATAGTAACTTTGGAATCAACAATATAAGGTCTAAACTTATCACATGCAAACACAACTGCTAAGAACTCTCTTTCAGTAGTAGCATAATTTCTGTGGGCAGTATCAAGAGTCTTACTAGCATACTGGATAACATTCAATTTCTGATCGATTCTTTGCCCTAAAACAGCACCTATAGCATAATCACTAGCATCACACATAATTTCAAAAGGTAAATTCCAATCAGGTGGCTGAACAATAGGTGCAGTGATCAAATCTTTCTTAAGTGTTTCAAATGCTTCTACATAATCATTATCAAAGACAAAAGTAATATCTTTTTGCAATAAATTAGTCAGAGGCCTAAAGGGTTTAGAAAAGTCCTTAATGAACCTCCTATAAAAGCCGGCATGACCAAGGAAACATCTTATACCTTTTATGTCCTTGGGACATGGCATCTTTTCAATAGCATCAACTTTGGCTTTATCAACTTCAATACCTCTCTCGAAGATCTTGTGCCCCAAGACAATGCCTTCATTAACCATAAAGTGACACTTTTCCCAATTCAGGCCTTCGCAGCTTTGCAAAACACGATCAGGTTGCTCAAACAATCATCAAAAGAGGATCCATAGACGGAGAAGTCATCCATGAATACCTCACAAATCTTTTCACAAAAATCAGAAAATATAGCCATCATGCATCTTTGAAAGGTAGCAGGTGCATTACATAAACCAAAAGGCATACGTCTATAAGCAAAAGTACCAAAAGGGCAAGTAAAAGTAGTTTTATATTGATCCTTCGCGGACACAGGTATTTCAGAGAAACTAGAATAACCATCTAGAAAGCAAAAATGTGTGTGTTTGGATAATCTTTCTAGCATTTGATCAACAAAAGGTAAGGGGTAATGATCTTTCTTAGTAGCTTTATTTAACTTACAGAAATCAATTACAATCCTATAACTTGTAATAATTCTTTGCGGGATCAATTCATCTTTATCATTAGGAACAACGTTAATACCTCCCTTTCTAGGGACACAATGGACAGGGCTTACCCATTCACTATCAGCAACGGGATAAATAATACCTGCCTCAAGGAGCTTTTGTATCTCCTTTCTTACCACTTCCTTCATTTTGGGATTTAATCGTCTTTGAGGATCTCTAACTGGTTTGGCATCTTTCTCCACTGAAATTTTGTGTTGACATAATGTGGGACTAATGCCCTTAAGATCATCAAGAGTATATCCAATAGCAACTCGGTGCTTCTTCAGAGTTTTCAATAATCTTTCTTCTTCTTTCTCTGACTCCTTACCATTGTCGGAATCCCAATCTTCAGAGTTGCGTTTAATTCTTTCCAATAAGTCCCATTTGAAATCAATAGTCTTCAGGATATAGGAACCAGCACAGGAAGTATTGAGCAAGTTGCGATTATCAAGAGAAAGCCGAGCATAAAAAATCTGAATAATCATTTCCCGAGAGAGCTCATGATTTGGGCATGAATATAACATTGACTTAAGCCTCCCCCAAGCTTGAGCGATGCTTTCTCCTTCGCAAGGCCAGAAATTATATATGTATATCTATTATAAGGAATATTGACTATTGTATTGTAGTTTTTATTTTTAGTTTGAAAAATATTCTGTAAAAAAATGCTTCTTTTTTTACACACAGTTCGAGTCACTTGTTGACTCACGATTACGCCTGTTAAAAGTTTCAAACGTCCTCTTTTTTGAAATTGAAAGAGAGTCCTATAAAAAGGTCTAACTTCCAAACTATGACTTTTTTCAGTCATTCTCCTTTAGTTTTTTTCTCTATCTAGAAGTTACGATCACGATGAACAAGATGCATAGGATAGAACTTCTGGTGAAATTCCAACTTCAATCGCTTATAATTCCAATATCTCGTATCATCACATAGCATATACCATGTCATTGCATCTCCCTTCAAAGATAAAGGGAAGACCTTCCTTTTGACAACATCATCGGGAATACCTGCAAGCTTAAATAATCCACAAACTTCATCCACAAAGATAAGGTGTAAATCGGGATGCAATGTTCCGTCTCCTACAAAAGGATTAGCTAGCAGTTTTTCTATCATACCCGAAGGAATCTCAAAGTGAATATTTTCATAAAGTTCAGTAGGTTGATGTAACGCCCCGGATTCGTTGCGCCAGGTGTCTGCCAGTTATTCGCCGTCGTTGCCATGTCATTTGCTTGCGTGTTGCACTTTGCCATGTCATCATCTGCATTTCATATCATGTCATCATGTGCATTTCATTTTGCATACGTGTTCGTCTCATGCATCTGAGCATTTTCCCCGTTGTCCGTTTTGCAATCCGGCGCTCCTATGTCCCCCGGCGTTCCCCTTTTGTCTTCTATTGTGAGTGGGTGTTAAACTTTCTCGGGATGGCCCGAGGTTTGCCAAGTGGCCTTGGTATAGCACCGGTAGACCGCCTGTCAAGTTTTGTGCCATTTGGAGGTCGTTTGGTACTCCAACGGTTAACCGGGTAACCGCAAAGCCCTTCTTTTGTGCAGCCCAACACCCCTTCCAAAGTGGCCCAAAACCCATCTAACTCCCCTCCATGCTCTCGGTCGTTCGATCACGATCACGTGGCCGAAAACCGCTCCTCATTTGGACTCTCCTAGCTCCCTCTACCTATATAAAGGCCCTCCCCTTCCATTTTCGCGGATCAAATCCCCCCCAACCCTAATTTCTCCTCCGCGCCGCGCCGGACATGTCCGGACCGGGCCGGACACGTCCGCCGCCGCCGCCCCGGCCAATCCCTTCCTGCCACGTGGCGCTCGCCGCATCGCGCCGCCGCCAGCCCGCCATGTCCGCAGCCTGAACCCTTTCGGGCCAGCAGCGCCGCGCCGCCGCCCGATCCTGCCGCCGCACTGGACCACCAGCGTCCCACGCCCGCGCCTCGGCCTCTGGCCCCACCACCGGCGACCACCCGCCGCCGCCCGTCGGCGCCGGCCGCGCCCGCCGAGCCCCGGCGACCTCGTCGCCCTCGCCTCTGCCGCCCTGAGGCGCCCGAGGCCCGCGCCCGCGCCCCTCGCTGGCTTCGCCGCCGTTGCCATCCGGCGGCGCCGGCCAGATCCGCTGATCCCGGCCGGATCGAGCTCGCCGCCGGCCCCTGTGCTCCCTCCGCCGCCGTCCCTTGCCGGATCCGGCCAGATCCGGCGGGGGCCCGTCCTCCCCGCGCCTCCCCGGCCACCTCCGCCCCATCTCTCCGCGAGAGCTCCGGCGAGCCCCCCAAGATCGTAAACCGTGCCAGATTTGCAGATCCAGAGGTTGCCCCGTTTCCACTAAGTCCTGCATTTTTTTCACATTATCATGCCAACTTTGACCTATCACATCTCTGCATCCGTAGCTCCGTTTCGTGCGTGTAATATGTCAAATTGTTCGCCTCGACGAGTACTTCATTTCGTTCCATTGCATCATTTTCATTTGAGCTCATCTTGATGCTCGAAATGCTGTTGGAAGAGTGCACGTTGATGTTAATCTGCTGGAACTGTTATAACTTGCTCATTTATCATTTTTGCCATGATTGATCTGTGCATCCTATGAGGTTGATGTCTACATGTATGTTGATCTATGCTATGCCATCTTTCCAGGGGTGCCAACCATGTATTTTTGTGAGTTGTGTACTGAGTGTATCAAGCTTGCTAAGTAGGGTAGTTCTTTGTTCTTTGTTTTCTGTCCGATTCATTATATTTTGTTGCTATGTTAACATGCTTCTACTAATCATTCTATGCATAATCTGGAGATGCTCTATAAACATGTTTTGATCTACATGTCATGCTCTATCCATTAATGCCCTTGGTTGCAATTATAGCCTGCTGGAACATGTTGTTATCTTGTTCCAAAGTTGCTTGAAAATGTTGCTGTCAGCCTGTTAACATTAAGTTCACTTGTTCCCATGTGTTTTCCTAGTGATCCATGCATCCTATGAACTTGTTCTTGCCATGCTTAGATTCATAAACATGTCTTCTTACTGTTGGTTGCCTTTACATGCCATTTATTTCTCTGTGGTGAGTGGTTCAAGCTCACGAACATGCCTACTTATTGTTGTTCCTGCCATGTTTGAATCTGTAATATAACTTGCCATGTTTACATGGGTGCCATCAGATTTTCTATGCCTTTTTGGCTCATGGTCAGTAAGGGACTTTTGATCTATGCATTTAGTAGATTCATTCCATGCCTTTGTTTGCCATGATATGTTCCTGTAACATGTTGTTTGATAGCTCTAAACATTGCAACCTGATGTTATTTTCTGCTAAGTCTGAAACTGTTATTATTTGCAATCTTACCATGTCCTTTTGAGCATGTTCTAGTTGTTTCTGGAGATAGCTCAGTGTTCATGTTTTGTTATGCTTTACGTGTACTTCATGCCCATGCCTTTTGTTATTATGCTGGGTGCTGTAGCTTATTGTTTTGATGCTTGCAATATGCCTAGTTGCTGTTATGGACAGATTGTTGCTATGACTTGTATAGTGTGTGTGTGTGTTGAACCGTTGCTCCGTTTTGAGTGTGCTCTATATGAAACTTGCTTGATTTTGCATGTAGTTTCATATTATCATGTTTCATCCTTGTTTTGGTGTGTTTTCTTGATGTTTGGGTGCATTTTGCATCAATGCCATGTTTAACTTGTTTTTCTCATATCTTCTAGCCCGTAGCTCCGAATCTAATGAACTTTATATGTAACTGGACTAGAATTTCGTGTAGATCATCTTGGTGCTCTTTAACTTGCTGTTTAACAACTTCAACTTAAGGTTTATTCAGTTCTGGACCAATTTCGAAATTTGCATATGAGGACTTACCGGAATTGTTATATGTTGTTTCCGGCCTCATTTAAACTTGCCTTGATGTGTTGTTCTTGTTTGCATCATCTCTTGCCATGAGTAGCTTCATGTAGCTTGGTCATGCATCATGCTTGTTGTGCATCATGCCTTGTTCATGTGTGGTGTGTTTACCTATGTTGTGTGCTTCTTCTTGTTAGTTCCTGTTTCGTTGCGATCGTGAGGATTCGTTCGTCTACGGTTGGTTCGTCTTCGTGGCTTCATCTTCTTCATGGACTCGTTCTTCTTCCTAGCGGGATTTCAGGCAAGATGACCGCTACCCTGGATCTCACTACTATCATTGCTATGCTAGTTGCTTCGTTCTATCGGTATGCTGCGTTACCTATCATTTGCTCTTCAAGCCTCCCAAATTGCCATGAACCTCTAACCTTTGACACCATTCCTAGCAAACCGTTGTTTGGCTATGTTACCGCTTTGCTCAGCCCCTCTTATAGCGTTGCTAGTTGCAGGTGAAGTTGAAGATTTCTCCATGGTGGACAGGGTTTATGTTGGGATATCACAATATCTCTTATATTATTAATGCATCTATATATTTGGTAAAGGGTGGAAGGCTCGGCCTTATGCCTGGTGTTTTGTTCCACTCTTGCCGCCCTAGTTTCTGTCATACCGGTGTTATGTTCCCGGATTTTGCGTTCCTAACGCGGTCGGGTGATTTATGGGACCCCCCTGACAGTTCGCTTTGAATAAGACTCTTCCAGCAAGGCCCAACATTGGTTTTACCATTTGCCTCACCACCACCTACTTTTCCCTTGGGAGTCGCTCTCTCGAGGGTCATCTTTATTCAGCCCCCCGGGCCAATGCTTGTCCAAGTGTTGGTCCAAACTAGAGCCACTTGCAGCGCCACCTCGGGGAAACTTGAGGGCTGGTTCTAGTTGTACGTCATCGCTCATTCGGTCGTGGCTCGAGACGAGATCTGCGGCTACTATCGGGATGTCGAGACGCCGGGAGGTCTTGCTGGTCTTGTTTTACCATTGTCGAAATGTCTTGTAAACCGGGATTCGAGATCGATCGGGTCTTCCGGAGAAGGTCTATTCTTCGTTGATCGCGAGAGCTTGTCATGGGCTAAGTTGGGACACCCCTGCAGGGTATAAACTTTCGAGAGCCGTGCCCGCGGTTATGTGGCAGATGGGAATTTGTTAATGTCCGGTTGTAGATAACTTGACACCAGATCCGAATTAAAACGCATCAACCGCGTGTGTAGCCGTGATGGTCTCTTCTCGGCGGAGTCCGGGAAGTGAACACGGTTTCTGTGTTATGTTTGACGTAAGTAGGTGTTCAAGATCACCTCTTGATCATTGCTAGCTTCACGACCGTTCCGCTTGTTTCTCTTCTCGCTCTCATTTGCGTATGTTAGCCACCATATATGCTTAGTCACTGCTGCAACCTCACCACTTTCCCTTCCTTTCCCGTTAAGCTTTGCTAGTCTTGATACCCATGGTAATGGGATTCCTGAGTCCTCGTGGCTCACAGATTACTACAACAACAGTTGCAGGTACAGGTTATGCGATGATCATGACGCGAGAGCGATGTTGCTTGTTTTGGAGTTTCTTCTTCTGCTTCTTCGATCAGGGGATAGGTTCCAGGTCGGCAGCCTGGGCTAGCAGGGTGGATATTGTTTGAGTTTCTGTTTATGTATCATCCGTAGTCGGATGTTGATCTCTTGTATGTTGTATTGTTGTATTCATGTGACATTGTATGTATCAGATGTATCCCCACTACTATGTAATGTTGATGTAATGATATCCACCTTGCAAAAGCGTCTTCAAGATGCGCTTCTATCCTTGGTGGGACCTTCGAGTGCCTTTAGGATAGGGTCGCATCTTGGGCGTGACAAGTTGGTATCAGAGCCTCGACCGACCTTAGGAGCCCCCTTGATTGATCTTTTTAGCGGCCGAGTTGTGTCTAGAAAAATGTTTTGAGTCATTTAGGATTATATATATCGGAGAGTTAGGAATTCTTTTTACTCCTCAGTCTCTTCATCGCTCTGGTAAGGCATCCTGACGTAGAGTTTTGTCTCTTCTCTCCTCAAATTTCACTAAATTTTTTTTTAGGATCACGCGGGTATCTTGGAATCGTTCCGATGGTTTTATGATGAGAACTTTGTCTTGGTGCCTCCTGTCAGGGGTTTAGTGGAAGTGTCCCGGGAGTTGAGCTCGAGGTGTTGTCGTCATAATTTTATCGTTGCAGTCTCGAATACCTGAGTTTAGTGCGCCGACATCGAAAATCTCTTTTATGCGTTGTTGGTGAGATAACCCGATAACCCAAGATCGAGGTGAGTACGGGAGTATTGCCATGACTCAGATAACGGATGCTTTTCAAGGTTGAGGTACATGATTTCCGAAGATTTCTTGGTTATGTGTTGACGGATGGATACAGCTGGATGTAGGGATTGTTAGTTTGGGTGAGATATATTGCTTCCCCTGTATCCCCAACACCAGATTACATAACCAGAAAGTTTCGGGAGTTTCTAGGTGGGAATTCAAGTAGCTCCTAGAATATCTTTTCAACAGATGCATGATATGAGATTGGGGTTCAACGTCTAGTGGTCCGCCTATCCACGGTCGTTTTTTACAGTGGTCTCGTTGTGTCTTAAAGAATCCTTGGCTATGCCGATTCGGGGACACTTCGTATGTCATGTGCACTGCCTTGTACATGATGGTGTTTGACGATCGAGCCGTGTAGGGCCCCACCACGAAAACTTCGGACGAAATCTCTATCATATGTTTGTTCCGGCTTATTCTGCAAGCCAATCCTTTGTTTTGTTTTATTTGTGGTATTCGAGTTGCTTCAAAGTCAAATGTTGAATCCATACTATTCCTAAACGGTGTTCTCATATTGCTATGTGAATACTAATCCTTCTTGATCATCGAGGTCGTCATGTTAATTCTTTTCCATCCGGTGCGCTTCTCTTCGAGATGATCCCATCATTCTCCCCATCTGCAAGATCAATTCTAAGTTTTCTCAACAGTGTTTGTTTCGTTCATCCCAAGTTGTCTTTGTTTTTCCCCACCCTCCCACCCTTTTTCTTCAAGGACTCATTTATTTTAATCAAGTATCCATTTATTCATGTGAAGTCACTTCACTCTTTTCTTTCAATGTTCTTATCCGGTGATTTCCCATGAAGATGCTCAACAGTTTCAAGTTCATCATCCTTCATTGTTGTTTCTTCTCCGGTGGATCCTATTCAAGCTTTCGATATTCATCATATTCATTTCCTTGTTTCTAATGCTTTCTCATACCGATGCACCTCTTAATCATTCACTTCCTATTCATTTGTTCTGGAGTGCTGAAGATATCTCACAAGACTTGTGTTTCCATTCTCAATCCCTTCAAGATATTTCGAGGTTGTTATCTCATTCAAGCCATTTAATCCTACCGGTGCAATCTTTATTTCAATCAATCATTGAACGGTGTTTTCTTTTGAGTGGGCCCTAACCCACAGGTCTTTTCCCAGGATCTTACCTGACTCTTCTAATTATTCCGGAGCTATCCCAAATTCTTTTCCAAGTTTGATGTAAGAATGAATTTTCATCAGTCACATGCCTTCTCCAAGATCTTTCAAATTATTTTTCATTGTTGGCTCAACAACCTTGTTTTTTTCATTCTCCCGGAGTATCTCATACAATTCATGGTGGTTCTCATCTTCATTCTCAACATGTGAAGACCGAAGAAGGATTTCTCTTAAATCTTGTCCGTTCTCTTGAAGATTCATGGTTCTAGCTTCATGCTATCCTCATAATTGTTTTGATTGTGACAATTCTTTTCTTACCATCCGGAGCATTTCTTGAGTTGTTTCCATTTCTTTCTTCCGTAGGCCATCATGTCTTAATTCTTCATTCTCAGCGTGTAGCTATCGTTCTCCAAATCTTGCCGGTGCATCGTTCAAATACCCTCTAATCAGTTCATGATCTCTTCGTTCTCATGTATCTAAATCCCCTCAAGTATCTTCATTCATTTTCAATTCTTCCCAGTGAATCATGCCTTTGCTACATTCATTCTCAGTTCTTACGGTGGTTCGTTCAGGATTTCTCTTCCTCCATTATCATATCAAATATTCGTTGTTTCCAAATCCCACCGGTGGTTCCATCAAGACCTCCCCAAGTTGAGCAATATCTCTCTTCAATCCTTTCTACGAGAATAAGTAGTATGCCAAATCCGTTGCTTGTCATCCATTAAATTGGTGAAGGGTACGCATAACTTAATTCTTATTCTTGTTTCATCCAAGTTGATTAATCTCTTCTTTTCGGTGTTTGTTCATCATATCACATTCTCGGTTCTAAGATGTTCATCTTTCTTTTCGGAGTTCCAAGCTCTCTCAATTATCTCGTCGCGAAGCTCCACCTAAATCATTGCAAGGCTTCACCTTGTGTTTTCAACTTCTCTTTCTTTTTATCATCCTTTTATTACTGGAGTTCTTCATGGAGGCTTTACATGATGGTTCGTCAAGGATTCCTTTCAATCTCGAATTGTTCTTCAAGATTTCTCTTGAAGTTATGACCCGCCAAGCTATACTCAAAAATTAAACATGGTGCTTAACACATGTTTTGTTTTGAGGAGCTCAAGTATTCTTCATCTTGCATTCCAAAGTGCAATTCTTTCTACCTTAGCTTTTGAGTGGTGTTATGTCACTCTTGACAATTTCCATCATGTTTCATGATTCATATGTTGTCAAGAATGAGGTATTTTAAATCCATCATTTTCTCTTCGTTCAAGAGATCTTTTCGACCAATCAACTTCTTCGTTGGAGTTATCTTGTGTCAGATTGCACCTAAAGCTCTTCCTTAAGGGTTGTTGCTATTTGTGGTGATTATGCATGACCCAAGCTTGCTCTTTATCCTCTTGGTGGAAGAAGTTTTCATCTCTTCGTTGATCTTAAACAAGCAATTGTTTTTCGTTAGTGGCAGAATTTCACCTCATAGTCTCGAGATATTTTCCATAAGCCCACAACAAGCTTGTGCTTCTCGTTGTTGATTTTCCAACAACTCCGTTCGATTCTTCTTTGCAAGGATGCTTTCCAAGTTCACTTGTGGCAAAAGTTGTCAGTTTCTTCTCCGTCCATTTATCCCAACGGTCTATCTTCTATTCTTTCTTCCGAAGGCATTGTGATGTTGCTCTTTTCACTCATCATCTCGAATTGTGAGGATCATGATCTTTTCGTGCTTATCCGTTTAGCCGGAGTGTTGTATCATCTCTTCAATATCTTTTCATCTCATCAAGTTTTCTTCTCTTTTCTACCGGAGTGCTGTCCAAATTCTGCCATTCTTGTTCATTGGCTATCTCATTATACCGATGTGGTCATATTCTTTTTGTTCGTGAAGCTCTTATTTCCATGTTTTTCAACCTTCAAGTCCTTGTAATGTTGCTTGTTCCTCTTTTCTAACGGATTGTTTGCAATCTCGTTCATATCAGTTGTACTCTTTCTTTTAAATTGCTCAACCTCTCAAGGTCCGTGGTTTCACTCGTTTGCCGAAGAAGCAACTTAGTTTTACCTCTTCTCTTCCTCTTCCGTTTCTCTCCGGTGCCATCCTAGATCTCGGGACGAGATCCTCTCGTAGTGGTGGAGTGTTGTAACGCCCCGGATTCGTTGCGCCAGGTGTCTGCCAGTTATTCACCGTCATTGCCATGTCATTTGCTTGCGTGTTGCACTTTGCCATGTCATCATCTGCATTTCATATCATGTCATCATATGCATTTCATTTTGCATACGTGTTCGTCTCATGCATCCGAGCATTTTCCCCGTTGTCCGTTTTGCAATCCGGCGCTCCTATGTCCCCCGGCGTTCCCCTTTTGTCTTCTATTGTGAGTGGTTGTTAAACTTTCTCGGAATGGCCCGAGGTTTGCCAACTGGCCTTGGTATAGCACCGGTAGACCGCCTGTCAACTTTCGTGCCATTTGGAGGTCGTTTGGTACTCCAACGGTTAACCGGGTAACCGCAAAGCCCTTCTTTTGTGCAGCCCAACACCCCTTCCAAAGTTGCCCAAAACCCATCTAACTCCCCTCCATGCTCTCGGTCGTTCGATCACGATCACGTGGCCGAAAACCGCTCCTCATTTGGACTCTCCTAGCTCCCTCTACCTATATAAAGGCCCTCCCCTTCCATTTTCGCGGATCAAATCCCCCCCAAAACCCTAATTTCTCCTCTCGCCCACGCGGACATGTCCGGACCGGGCGGACACGTCGCCCGCCGCCGCCGCGTCAATCCCGTCTGCCACGTGGCGCTTCGCCGCCCGCGCCGCCGGCCGGCTGCTGCGCCCGCAGCGGACCGCCGCCCAGCCACCAGCGCCGCGCGCATCGATCTGCCTGCGCCGCCCGCGCCGACCGCCGCGTGCCCCCCGCGCCTCGGCCTCTGGCCCCGCCACCGCGACCGCCCGCCGCCGCCCGTCGGCGTCGGCCATCCCGCCGAGCCCCGGCGACCTAGTCGCCCTCGCCTCCGCCGCCGAGGCCCCGAGGCCGCGCCCGCGCCTCCTCCCTGGCTTGCCGCCGTTGCCATCCCCGGCGCCGGCCGGCCAGATCCACATCGTAAACCGTGCCAGATTTGCAGATCCAGAGGTTGCCCCGTTTCCACTAAGTCCTGCATTTTTTTCACATTATCATGCCAACTTTGATCTGTCACATCTCTGCATCCGTAGCTCCGTTTCGTGCGTGTAATATGTCGAATTGTTCGTCTCGACGAGTACTTCATTTCGTTCCGTTGCATCATTTTCATTTGAGCTCATCTTGATGCTCGAAATGCTGTTGGAAGAGTGCATGTTGATGTTAATCTGCTGGAACTGTTATAACTTGCTCATTTATCATTTTTGCCATGATTGATGTGTGCATCCTATGAGGTTGATGTCTACATGTATGTTGATCTATGCTATGCCATCTTTCCAGGGGTGCCAACCATGTATTTTTGTGAGTTGTGTCTGAGTGTATCAAGCTTGCTAAGTAGGGTAGTTCTTGTTCTTTGTTTTCTGTCAGATTCTGTTATATTTTGTTGCTATGTTAACATGCTTCTACTAATCATTCTATGCATAATCTGGAGATGCTCTATAAACATGTTTTGATCTACATGTCATGCTCTATCCATTAATGTCATTGGTTGCAATTATAGCCTGCTGGAACATGTTGTTATCTTGCTCCAAAGTTGCTTGAAAATGTTGCTGTCAGCCTGTTAACATTAAGTTCACTTGTTCCCATGTGTTTTCCTAGTGATCCATGCATCCTATGAACTTGTTCTTGCCATGCTTAGATTCATAAACATGTCTTCTTACTGTTGGTTGCCTTTCCATGCCATTTATTGCTCTGTGGTGAGTGGTTCAAGATCATGAACATGCCTACTTATTGTTGTTCCTGCCATGTTTGAATCTGTAATATAACTTGCCATGTTTACATGGGTGCCATCAGATTTTCTATGCCTTTTTGGCTCATGGTCAGTAAGGGACTTTTGATCTATGCATTTAGTAGATTCATTCCATGCCTTTGTTTGCCATGATATGTTCCTGTAACATGTTGTTTGATAGCTCTAAACATTGCAACCTGATGTTATTTTCTGCTAAGTCTGAAACTGTTATTATTTGCAATCTTACCATGTCCTTTTGAGCATGTTCTAGTTGTTTCTGGAGATAGCTCAGTGTTCATGTTTTGTTATTCTTTACGTGTACTTCATGCCCATGCCTTTTGTTATTATATTGGGGTGCTGTAGCTTATTGTTTTGATGTTTGCAATATGCCTAGTTGCTGTTATGGACAGATTGTTGCTATGACTTGTATAGTGTGTGTGTGTGTTGAACCGTTGCTCCGTTTTGAGTGTGCTCTATATGAAACTTGCTTGATTTTGCATGTAGTTTCATATTATCATGTTGCGTCCTTGTTTTGGTGTGTTTGCTTGATGTTTGGGTGCATTTTGCATCAATGTCATGTTTAACTTGTTTTGCTTATATCTTCTAGCCCGTAGCTCCGAATCTAATGAACTTTATATGTAACTTGACTAGAATTTCGTGTAGATCATCTTGGTGCTCTTTAACTTGCTGTTTAACAACTTAAACTTAAGGTTTATTCAGTTCTGGACCAATTTCGAAATTTGCATATGAGGACTTACCGGAATTGTTATATGTTGTTTCCGGCCTCATTTAAACTTGCCTTGATGTGTTGTTCTTGTTTGCATCATCTCTTGCCATGAGTAGCTTCATGTAGCTTGGTCATGCATCATGCTTGTTGTGCATCATGCCTTGTTCATGTGTGGTGTGTTTACCTATGTTGTGTGCTTCTTCTTGTTAGTTCCTGTTTCGTTGCGATCGTGAGGATTCGTTCGTCTACGGTTGGTTCGTCTTCGTGGCTTCATCTTCTTCATGGACTTGTTCTTCTTCCTAGCGGGATTTCAGGCAAGATGACCGCTACCCTGGATCTCACTACTATCATTGCTATGCTAGTTGCTTCGTTCTATCGCTATGCTGCGTTACCTATCATTTGCTCTTCAAGCGTCCCAAATTGCCATGAACCTCTAACCTTTGACACCATTCCTAGCAAACCATTGTTTGGCTATGTTACCGCTTTGCTCAGCCCCTCTTATAGCGTTGCTAGTTGCAGGTGAAGTTGAAGATTTCTCCATGGTGGACAGGGTTTATGTTGGGATATCACAATATCTCTTATATTATTAATGCATCTATATATTTGGTAAAGGGTGGAAGGCTCGGCCTTATGCCCAGTGTTTTGTTCCACTCTTGCCGCCCTAGTTTCGTCATACCGGTGTTATGTTCCCGAATTTTATGTTCCTAACGCGGTCGGGTGATTTATGGGACCCCCGACAGTTCGCTTTGAATAAGACTCCTCCAAAGAAGGCCCAACATTGGTTTTACCATTTGCCTCACCACCACCTACTTTTCCCTTGGGAGTCGCTCTCTCGAGGGTCATCTTTATTCAGCCCCGGGCCAATGCTTGTCTAAGTGTTGGTCCAAACTAGAGCCACTTGCAGCGCCACCTCGGGAAACTTGAGGGCTGGTTCTAGTTGTGCGTCTCGCTCATCCGGTCGTGGCTCGAGACGAGATCTGCTGGCTACTATCGGGATGTCAAGACGCGGGAGGTCTTGCTGGTCTTGTTTTACCATTGTCAAAATTTCTTGTAAACCAGGATTACGAGGCTGATCGGGTCTTCACGGAGAAGGTCTATTCTTCGTTGATCGCGAGAGCTTGTCATGGGCTAAGTTGGGACACCCCTGCAGGGTATAAACTTTCGAGAGCCGTGCCCGCGGTTATGTGGCAGATGGGAATTTGTTAATGTCCGGTTGTAGATAACTTGACACCAGATCCGAATTAAAATGCATCAACCGCATGTGTAGCCGTGATGGTCTCTTCTCGGCGGAGTCCGGGAAGTGAACACGGTTTCTGTGTTATGTTTGACGTAAGTAGGTGTTCAGGATCACCTCTTGATCATTGCTAGCTTCACGACCGTTCCGCTTGTTTCTCTTCTCGCTCTCATTTGCGTATGTTAGCCACCATATATGCTTAGTCGCTGCTGCAACCTCACCACTTTCCCTTCCTTTCCCATTAAGCTTTGCTAGTCTTGATACCCATGGTAATGGGATTGCTGAGTCCTCGTGGCTCACAGATTACTACAACAACAGTTGCAGGTACAGGTTATGCGATGATCATGACGCGAGAGCGATGTTGCTTGTTTTGGAGTTTCTTCTTTCGCTTCTTCGATCGGGGATAGGTTCCAGGTCGGCAGCCTGGGCTAGCAGGGTGGATATTGTTTGAGTTTCTGTTTATGTATCATCCGTAGTCGGATGTTGATCTCTTGTATGTTGTATTGTTGTATTCATGTGACATTGTATGTATCAGATCTATCCCCACTACTATGTAATGTTGATGTAATGATATCCACCTTGCAAAAGCGTCTTCAAGATGCACTTCTAGCCTTGGTGGGACCTTCGAGTTCCTTTAGGATAGGGTCGCATCTTGGGCGTGACAGTTGAGGAGCATCTCTTTGCTCTTCTGGTTGGGGCGAAGATACCCCAAACAAGCCCCTCAAAGGATTAGTTTCCATAGTGACAAGTAACAAAAAATTTCAGCACACTATATAAATGTTTCCTTACCAAGTTCCACTCACCAAAAGCGCTACACTCCCCGGCAACGGTGCCAGAAAAGAGTCTTGTTGACCCACAAGTATAGGGGATCTATCATAGTCCTTTCAATAAGTAAGAGTGTCGAACCCAACGAGGAGCAGAAGGAAATGATAAGCGGTTTTCAGTAAGGTTTTCTCTGCAAGCACTGAAATAGTAGGTGATAGATAGTTTTGTGATAAGATAAATAGTAACGAGCAAAAATTAATTAAAGTAAATAAAGTGCAGCAAGGTGGCCCAATCCTTTATGTAGCAAAGGATAAGCCTGGACAAATTCCAATAATGAAGAAGGAGCTCCCAAGGACACATTGGGAATTATCGTCAAGCTAGTTTTCATCACGTTCATAAGAATCGCGTTCTGTACTTTGATAATTTGATATGTGGGTGGACCGGCACTTGGGTACTGCCCTAACATGGACAAGAATCCCACTTATGATTAACCCCTATTGCAAGCATCCGCAACTACAAACAGGAGTATTAAGGTAAACCTAACCACACTACTAGCAAAGCATATTCATGTTCATAATCAGAGGAGTAATAATATGCATTAAGGATCTGAACATATGATCTTCCACCAAGTAAACCAATTAGCATCAACTACAAGGAGTAATCAACACTACTAGCAACCCACAGGTACCAATTTGTGGTTTTGATACAAGATTGGATACAAGAATGAACTAGGGTTTTGAGAGGAGATGGTGATGGTGAAGATGTTGATGGAGATTGACCCCCTCCCGATGGGAGGATCATTGGTGATGACGTTGGTGATGATTTCCCCCTCCGGGAAGTGTCCCAGCGAAGCTGCTCGCGAGCCCTAGATTGATTCGCCAGGTTCCGCCTCATGGCGGTGGAGTTTCGTCCGTAAGCTTGCCTTGATTTTTCGGGGTGAAAGTGATGATATAGCGAAGATGGGCGCGGAGGCCACGAGGCCCGGAGATAGGGGCGCGCCCTCTGAGGCGCCCTGTCTCTGGACGAGTGTGGGCCCCTGGCCTATTTCTTTCGCTCATAAATTCTTATTAAATCCAAAAAGTTGGTTCGTGGAGTTTCAGGACTTTTGGAGTTGTGCAGAATAGGTTTCCAACGTTCACTCTTTTCCAGCCAGAATTCCAGCTACCGACATTCCCCATCTTCATGGTAAACCTTGTAAAATAAGAGAGAATAGCCATAAGTATTGAGATATAATGTGTAATATCAGCCCATAATGCAATAAATATTGATATAAAAGCATGATGCAAAATGGACGTATCAGGAGCCCAACTTGCTGCGGCTCTCGTTAGCATAATTTGCGGGGATCCTACGCCCCATGTGCCCGGCGTCTGGAATTTCGCCTTGGGGTGTCTCTAGAGTCGCCTCCCCCTGCTCTGGGACCCTTTGGGACCACACCTCTGTGTCATTCACAGGCCGAGGGGAAGTGGCCGTCGGGAGCGAATTCATCGCCGAATCGCTCAAAGATCCATCCGAAGAGGATACCTCGGGATGGGCCCTGGCCGGACTGCATATACGTGCTCGGCGTTATAACAAACTATGAAGCTAAGTGGCACTACAGTATTATAGATTGCGGATACTTACGATCTCACCAGGGGCTTGCCCCTGGGCAGCCACTCCTCCTCGCTGTAAACGGCCGTTGTGGAGTGATCCGGAAGGGACGCCTTTCCCTTCTTTGGCGTCTGATACGTCCATTTTGCGTCATGCTTTTATATCAATATTTATTGCATTGTGGGCTGTTATTACACATTATATCTCAATAATTATGGCTATTCTCTCTTATTTTACAAGGTTTACCATGAAGAGGGGGAATGCCTGCAGCTGGAATTCTGGCTGGAAAAGGAGCAAACATTGGAAACCTATTCTGCACTGCTCCAAATATCCCGAAACTCCACGGAACCTATTTTTGGATTAATAAGAATTATTGAGCGGAAGAAATACATCAGGGGCCCACACCCTGTCCAGGAGTGTGGGGGGCGTGCCCACCCCTACTTGGTGCGCCCCCTGTCTCCTAGGCCCCCTGGTGGCCCCCCGATGTCCATCTTCTGCTATATGAGGGCTTTTACCCTGGAAAAAATCGGGGGCAAGCTTACGGGACGAAACTCCGCCGCCATGAGGTGGAACCTTGGCGTAACCAATCTAGGGCTCTGACGGAGCTGTTCTGCCAGGGACACTTCCCTCCGGGAGGGGGAAATCATCACCAACATCATCACCAACGATCCTCTCATCTGGAGGGGGTCAATATCCATCAACATCTTCACAAGCATCATCTCCTCTCAAAACCCTAGTTCATCTCTTGTATCCAATCTTGTATCAAAACCACAAATTGGTACCTATGGGTTGCTAGTAGTGTTGATTACTCCTTGTAGTTGATGCTAATTGGTTTACTTGGTGGAAGATCATATGTTCAGATCCTTAATGCATATTATTACTCCTCTAATTATGAACATGAATATGCTTTGTGAGTAGTTACGTTTGTTCCTGAGAACATGGGTGAAGTCTTGCTATTAGTAGTCATGTGAATTTGGTATTCGTTCGATATTTTGATGAGATGTATGTTGTCTTTTCCTCTAGTGGTGTTATGTGAACGTTGTCTACATGACACTTCACCTTTATTTGGGCCTAGAGGAAGGCATTGGGAAGTTGAGTAGATGATGGGTTGCTAGAGTGACAGAAGCTTAAACCCTAGTTTATGCGTTGCTTCGTTAGGGGCTGATTTGGATCCATATGTTTAATGTTGTGGTTACGTTTACCTTAATACTTCTTCTATAGTTGCGGACGCTTGCAATAGGGGTTAATCATAAGTGGGATGCTTGTCCAAGTAAGGTCAGTACCCAAGCACCGGTCCACCCACATATCAAATTATCAAAGTACCGAACGTGAATCATATGAACGTGATGAAAACTAGCTTGACGATAATTCCCATGTGTCCTCGGGAGCTCCTTTCTCATTATTAGAAATTGTCCAGGCTTATCCTTTGCTACATAAAGGATTGGGCCACCTTGCTGCACTTTATTTACTTTATTTACTTGTTACTCGTTACAATTTATCTTATCACAAAACTATCTATCACCTACAATTTCAGTGCTTGCAGAGAAAACCTTACTGAAAACCGCTTATCATTTCCTTCTGCTCCTCATTGTGTTCGACACTCTTACTTATCGAAAGGACTACGATAGATCCCCTACACTTGTGGGTCATCAAGACTCTTTTCTGGCACCGTTGCCAGGGAGTGTAGCGCTTTTGGTGAGTGGAACTTGGTAAGGAAACATTTATATAGTGCGCTGAAATTTTCTGTTACTTGTCACTATGGAAACTAATCCTTTGAGGGGCTTGTTCGGGGTATCTTCACCCCGACCAGAAGAGCAAAGAGTTGCTCCTCAACCTACTGAACTTTTTGAAAATATTTACTTTGAGATTCCTTCGGGTATGATAGAGAAACTGCTAGCTAGTCCATTTGCAGGAGATGGAACATTGCATCCCAATTTACACCTTATCTTTGTGGATGAAGTTTGTGGATTATTTAAACTTGCAGGTATTCCTGATGATGTTGTCAAAAGGAAGTTCTTCCCTTTATCTTTGAAGGGAGATGCATTGACATGGTATAGGCTATGTGATGATACGAGATCTTGGAATTATGAACGATTGAAGTTGGAATTTCACCAGAAGTTCTATCCTATGCATCTTGTTCATCGTGATCGTAATGACATATATAATTTCTGGCATCGCGAAGGAGAAATCATCGCTCAAGCTTGGGGGAGGCTTAAGTCAATGTTATATTCATGCCCCAATCATGAGCTCTCCCGCGAAATGATTATTCAAAACTTTTATGCTCGGCTTTCTCTTAATGATCGCAACCTTCTCGATACTTCCTGTGCTGGTTCTTATATGTTGAAGACTATTGATTTCAAATGGGACTTATTGGAAAGAATTAAACACAACTCTGAAGATTGGGGTTCTGATGATGGTAAGGAGTCAGGTATGACACCTAAGTTCGATTGTGTTAAATCTTTTATGGATACTGATGCTTTTCGTGGATTTAGCGCTAAGTATGGACTTGACTCTGAAATAGTAGCTTCTTTCTGTGAATCTTTTTCTACTCACGTTGATCTCCCTAAAGAAAAGTGGTTTAAATATAATCCTCCTGTTGAAGTGAAAGTAGTTGCACCTATTACAGTTGAAGAAAAGACTATCACCTATAGTGATCCTATTGTTCCTACTACTTATGTTGAGAAACCCCCATTTCCTGTTAGGATAAAGGATCATGCTAAAACTTCGACTGTTGTTCGTAAGAGTGAAAGTGCAACTATCCCTAGGTGGTTTTGGTAATTCACAACAACATATAGCTCATTGAGCTAATGCTATTCCAAGACTATTATTTCAGGAAAGCTCAATGAATGGCATGGCATGGATGATGAAAGTGGATCCCTCAAAATACTAAGGACAAAGGATTGGCTCAAGCTCAAAAGTTCAAGACTCTTCATTTTATATTTTAGTGATCCAAGATAACATTGAGTCTATAGGAAAAGCCAATACTATGAAGGAGGGATGAGGTGTTGTTTAATGAGCCTCTTGCTTCATGTGCTTTGTGATATGCTCCAAAACCCTCAACTACTTTCCCACATCCACAAATGACCTAAACCCAAAGCCAAAATCGGTCACACCGATTCTTCCTATCCGGCGCCACCGATTCCAAAAGTCATAGCCACTGCCACAAACCCTAAGCAAATCGGTCTTACCGATAGGGATCTCGGTCTCACCGAGATGGCATTGTAATCTCTCTGTTTCCCTTCGTAATGTTTTGGTCTAACCGAAGTGAGCGATCGGTCCCACCGAGATTACAATGTAAACTCTTTGTTTCCTTTTTCTAACATTTTGGTCTCACCGAAAAGGGCAAATCGGTCCCACCGAGTTTACCTGACCAACTCTCTGGAAAGCTTATTACCAAATCGGTCTCACCGAGTTTGTGTAATCGGTCTTACCGAGATTACGTTATGCCCTAACCCTAACCGAATCGGTCTCACCGAGATGCATGTCAGTCCCACCGAAAATCACTAACGATCACTAGGTTTACTAAATCGGTCCGACCGAGTTTAACAATTCGGTCCCACCGAGTTTGGTAAATTGTGTGTAACGGTTAGATTCTGTGTGGAGGCTATATATACCCCTCCAGCTCCTCTTCATTCGTGGAGAGAGCCATCAGAACGAACCTACACTTCCACCTTACCATTTCTTAGAGAGAACCACCTACTCATGTGTTGAGGCCAAGATATTCCATTCCTACCGTATGAATCTTGATCTCTAGCCTTCCCAAGTTGCTTTCCACTCAAATATTCTTTCCACCAGATCCAAAACCTATGAGAGAGAGTTGAGTGTTGGGGAGACTATCATTTGAAGCACAAGAGCAAGGAGTTCATCATCAACGCACCATTTGTTACTTCTTGGAGAGTGGTGTCTCCTAGATTGGCTAGGTGTCACTTGGGAGCCTCCGACAAGATTGTGGAGTTGAACCAAGGAGTTTGTAAGGGCAAGGAGATCGCCTACTTCGTGAAGATCTACCGCTAGTGAGGCAAGTCCTTCGTGGGCGACGGCCATTGTGGGATAGACAAGGTTGCTTCTTCGTGGACCCTTAGTGGGTGGAGCCCTCCGTGGACTCGCGCAACCGTTACCCTTCGTGGGTTGAAGTCTCCATCAACATGGATGTAGGATAGCACCACCTATCGGAACCACGCCAAAAACATCCGTGTCTCTAATTGCATTTGAATCCTCCTAACCCTTCCCTTTACTTTCTTGCAAGTTGCATGCTTTAATTTCCGCTGCCTATATACTCTTTGCATGCTTGCTTGAATTGTGTGATGATTGCTTGACTTGTCCTAAAGTAGCTAAAATCTGCCAAACTCTAAAATTGGTACAAGGTTAAGTTTTTATTGGTCAGGTAGTCTAATCACCCCCCTCTAGACATACTTCAAGGTCCTACAAGTGGTATCAGAGCCTTGGTCTCCATTTTCTTTGATTTCCATACCTTTTGGTGGTCATAGCCTTGGTTTCACAACCTAGGAGAGTATGGCGTCTAGCGAGGGAAATTATCACCGTAGAGGTCCTTACTTTGATGGTACTAATTTTGCTAGTTGGAAGCATAAGATGAAAATGCATATTCTTTGACATAACCCTGCCGTCTGGGCAATTATTTGTATTGGCTTGCAAGGGGAATTTTTCGATGGGAGAGAACCGAACCGTGAAGCTAATGCGGAAGAATTGAAGATGCTTTAATACAATGCTCAAGCTTGTGATATCATCTTCAATGGATTGTGCCCCGAAGAATTCAACAAAATCAGCCGTCTTGAGAATGCAAAGAAAATTTGGGATACTTTGATTGATATGCATGAAGGTACAGAGTCCGTCAAGGAATCCAAGTTGGATGTGCTGCAAAGTCAGCTTGACAAGTTCAAAATGAAGGATGGTGAAGGTGTCGCTGAAATGTACTCTAGGCTTGCTCTTATCACAAATGAGATTGCCGGCTTAGGGAGTGAAGAGATGACCGACAAATTCATCATCAAGAAGATCTTAAGAGCATTGGATGGAAAGTATGATACAGTGTGCACATTGATTCAAATGATGCCAAACTACAAAGATCTCAAGCCAACGGAAGTCATTGGAAGAATTGTTGCTCATGAGATGTCACTCAAGGATAAGGAGGAACTTCACAACAAGTGAAGTGGTGCTTACAAAGCCTCAAGTGAAGCCCCCACATCATCAAGTGAGAAACCAACCTTCAATGAAGAATTGAGCTTAATGGTGAAGAACTTCAACAAATTCTACAAGAGTAGAAGCACACAAAGAAGCTCCAAGTCAAGGTCTTACAATGACAAAAGATCTTCTAGTCGAGAGTGCAATTGCTACAATTGTGGGAGACCCGGACACTACTCCAATGAGTGTACGGCACCCTACAAAAGAAGAGAAGATTCTCCAAGAAGAAGGAGCAAAAGAGAAGAATCACCACCAAGAGAGAGGAGGAGTAGAGATGATCGTTATGAACGAAGACCCTCACGGAGAAGCAAGGATTCGGAAAGGAAGGACAAGTCATCAAGGAGCTACACAAAACGAAGACATCAAGCTCATGTTGGTGAATGGGTATCCGGCTCCGACTCCGACAATCACTCCGAGAGACGCTATCACGCCGACTCCGAATATACTCAAGATGAAGGTGTTGCTGGTCTAGCACTTGTGTCAACCAACTCCTACGACAAGTTTGACTCACCAAATGAAGGTGTTGGAAGATGCTTCATGGCCAAAGGTCCAAAGGTAACACATCCTGAGTATGTTGATTTCAATACTGATGAAGATGACTTGCTTGTGGATGATGATTTACTTGTTGACAACTCTAGTGATGAATACTATGATGAAACGTCAATTAATCATGCTAATCAAGATAAAACGAATGACAATGATAAGGAGAAGATTGAGCTTCTAACTAAGGAACTAAACTCTCTTAAGTTAGCTCATGAAACTATCTACGAAGATCATCGAGAACTTTTAAGGGCTCATGAGAAGTTACGCTTTGAAAAGGTCAATCTTGAGCAAGAGCATGAGTTCTTAAAAGCAATCAATGATGATCTTCGCAAGAAATTTCTTCTTACATTGCCAAGCGTTTACTCTTATCTACTTACATGCCTCAAGTCGAGTCTAGTAACAAGTACAAGAAAGATACTTCCTCTAGTAGTAACAATAATAATGATGTCAAATCCAATATTGTTGCTTCTAGTAGTTCTCTTGGTTCCACTAATGATTCTCTTAGCCAAGTTACACTTGAGCAAGAAAATAGCTTATTGAAGGGAATTATAGAGAAAGGTGTTTACAAGAGCCTTGCCAGGAGTAAGCAATTTGAGGAAATTGTACGCAAGCAAGGAAGGCACCGGAAGAATCAAGGTGTTGGTTTTGAACGAAAGTTCAATGCTAATGGAGTTGAGTGGTAAGAAGATCAATACCCCAAGACGAAGTTTGTTCCTCAACAAGAGAAGTATGATCCTACTTCCTTCAAGGGAACACAAGCTCAAGATGATCTTCCACCACAAGACCACAAGAACAAAGGCAAGGACAAGCTTCAAGAAGAGATTGATGCATTTGAAGAAGCACCTAAAGCCTCATTCAAGTGGGTTCCCAAGACTACATCAAGTTCTACTTCATCAAGTACAACTACAACTCCAAGGATTCCCATCAAGATGATGTGGATCGCGAAGAAGAAGAACTAGAGAGTTCTTGAGGGTGACTCTGCCAACACTCTTCACTCATATCATTTTGGCAAGAACAAGTGCAATCAACTTCCACATCTTGCACTAGTTCAAGCAGTCACAAACCCTCATGTTGGTAAGGCAAGGGACAAGGTAACCTAATGATTTCATGGACATCATCTTGTGTGTGCATCACTCTACGTCTATGGATATTCTTGTTTGTTCCTTGTGGGACTAACCCGTGTAGGTAAGTTGAAAGTGCAAGTCACTCCAAAGGATTGCTCCAAATGATCTACATCAACATTGAGCATCTACATCTTCAACACCTACATGAAGTCATCATCGACAAAAACCAAGGTTAGTTCATCCCTCTAAGGGGGGATCTCACATCTAGGGGGAGCTTAACTCTAAGAACTGAGTCAAAGCAACCCTAATGGTGTGAACACATCAATGCATTATGTAAAAGTGGTAACCCCACTTGAGCTTAAACGATGAGTATGACCTATGATCAAATGTTCTCATTTGACTCCTAAGTCAATATACTCATATATAGATGACCTAGTCATCGCCAATTGTTTGATAGATGCTAGAATTGGTTGTCCATGCTTTGCCACATATTTCATTTGCCATCTTATTGTGTGAGCATGTTGGTGCATATTTTTCTCATTCAAGGACATCGACTTGTTGTTTTGATTGTTTGGTTTCTTTTCTTTTTGCCAAGTGGATGGACAAGAATGCCTAAGAACCTTCTTTAGCTATCTATGCTTTTCTCATCTCAAACTCTATACATGCTACATTACAAAATTTGATCAAGTCAGATTTGAACCACTCTGTGTGAGGAGCACTCGGAGTCCCCGATTCGTCATAGACTTAAAATTCCAAAACCTCTTTGTGATTCTCGGTCAGACCGATTCCACCATTTTGGTCCTACCGATATCATCAAGTTTATCTGAGTTTTTAATCTCGGTGCAACTGATTTGAACTTTTCGGTCTCACCGATTTGCTGTAACTGAACATAGTTATGCATCTCAGTGCCACCGAGTTGTTCCACTCGGTCACACCGACAGGATCGGGCTATATATAGCCACGGGCAAAACTTTGGAAATTTCTCTGAAACCCTTCGCCTGCGCAACAGCTCGCTCTGCCATTGGAGGTCTCCGGATCGTCTCCTCGTCGCCAGCAGCCTCCTGTCGCTGGTCTCCGCCGCCCTCAACGGATTTCGTCCCCACCGTTGCCGCCTTAGCAAGTCCACCGCCAAGTTAGGCTATGGACTTGATCTTTGTGCTATCCACGTCTGATTCTAGCACATTGTATTTTTATCAAATCTTGCCACGATTGAAACTCTTCTATCCAGCCAAAGTAATCCATAGATTATATGAGATTCAAATTTTTAGGGTTAGGTTTCCGCCGAAACCATCTCGGACCCACCGAGTTGAAAAACTTGCTCTCACCGATTTGGCTTATGCCATTGCACTACTGACTCTCGGTCTGACCGAGAATTACTAATCGGTGCGACCGATTTGAGGATTCTGTGAAACCCTAGCAGTCTCGGTGCCACCGAACTGAGACTCGATCAAACCGAGATCATCAGTTTAGGTTCCAAAACTACTTCGGTATCACCTAGTTTGAAAATCGGTTGATCCAGAATGCTTTCTGTGGAAAATTAAAACTGAACTTTTGAATCATTCTTTTGCAAAAATCTCTGCATTTTGTGATGCTCATCTATTCCATCTCATCTATAACTCTTCACAGGGTCAGCAGTCAGCTTTTGCAGTATGTCCGATCGAGTGACAGCGAACAGTCAAGAGCAGATGGACTTGAGTCAGGGCACTAGTCCCTCAACTACAGATGAAGGGAGCAGAAGTACTCCTAGCAATTTGCCTAAGGCTGCTACTAGGCAAAGGAGGAAAAGAACTTCAGATTCAGAGGATGAAGATTACAAAGATGAGGAAGATGAGGCCACTTCCAAGAAAGTGGTGCTCAAGAAGGAATATGGCTCTGCACATAGCACTAAGCCAGGTCTGAAGAAGAAAGTTCCTGCCAAGAGGACACCAATGCCAAAGGCCAGAAAGTCCACTCAAGTGCCAGCTCAGGCTCAACCCACAGAAGCACCTGAGAAGAAATTCACCTCTTCCAAACCTCAGAAAGTCCCCACTGGTGAAACTATGAAGTTCACAATTGAATCAGAGGATGATGGCGATCAGGACAAGAAAAACAAGAGAGCAAGAACCAAAACTGCCAAGGTCCTTGGAAAGCCCTCTATGAGAAGAGGTTCTGATGAAGAGGAAGTGGATGTTGCACCAGCACCTAAGGCACCCAAGCTTATGGGTGATGCAATTAGATCAGGGGCTGCAACATCTAAGCCCAAGGATGCACCCAAAGCTGCTTCCAAGGCCAAGCAAGTTCCAAAGAGGAATACTAGGAGTATTCCAGCTGCTGAGAAGAACAAGGCCCCAGTGCCCAATGTTGCTGAAGAAGAAGATGAAGAAGGTCAAGTCCTAAGAAAGCTCAAGGCCAAGATACCCGACCACAATGATGCCCATCCTGTGGCTGAGGACATGAGAATCAGGAAGGATTCAGGGCTGAGACTGTGGAGGATGGAAGACCCATATGCTTCAAGAAGAAGAACTGTTGTTGACTACAGGTTCCACACAAAGGAACAACAGGACTTTTATGAAACAATTCTGTTGGACAAGAAGCCTATAGTCTGTGACATGAGGTGGGTCGACTGGACCTACATCAAGGACAATGAGCAGCACTATCCTGGAGTGCAAGAAAGCTTTGTTGCTTGTGGAGTTGCTGATTTTGTTGTATAGAAGTTCACCCACTGGAATGATGAGCTTATCATGCAGTTCTACTCCACAGCACATTTTTACCCAGATGGTAGAATTGTTTGGATGTCTGAAGGTACAAGGTACCAATCCACTGTTGAAGAATGGGCAAGTCTGATAAATGCCCCCAAAGAAAATGAGGATGACCTGGACATTTATGCAAAGAAGAAGTTGGGTCACAATTCAATGGCTCACATGTACAAGGAAATCCCAGACAAGGCAGTAGAGACTCACAAGTTTGGATCAGTTCACTTTCTGCTGTCAGGGTTGCCAACCATCAATTGGATTCTGAGGCACACTGTTGCCCAAGTCTGGTGACCATAACATGATCAGTGGGCATGCCATCAACATGTTGCATGTGTTTGATGTGCCACAGAAGTTCAAAGTCATGAGCCTGATGATTGAAACAATCAAGAGGACTGCAGCAGATCAGAAGAGGAGCTATGGATATGCACCTCAGATTCAGGAATTGATCAACTCAAAGATGGGCATAGGGAGATATCAGTTGGATAAGGAACATTTTCCACTTTATCCAGACTTTGAGGACAATGAGGTTGTCATGAATGAAAATGATCCACAATCAGTTCAAGCTCAGGAGAAGAAGGAGAAGGCAAAGAAGGAGAAGGCTGCCAAGATGCCAACTCAAGAGGAGGCATCTGAGTATTTCTTGAAAACCAAACAGGAGCAGCTTGGTTACTTGATAGCATCCACACTAAGGATTGAGAAAGGACTGGCCACCCTCACTCAGAATCAAGAGAGCCTGGAAAGAATCATGGAACAAAAATTCTATGATCTAGATGTCAAAATAACTGAGATCACTCAGTTGTGGAGCAGCTACAGGATGACATGCAGGAGAGGAAGGGCAAGACAACCACTGATGCATTTGCCAGAGTGCCTAGAGCCCAGAGGTCGGGTCAAAGTGCAGTGATAGACACTAGAGCAACAACTTCAAAGACCAGCCATCGCCCCTACAGTTCAAAGGCAACAAGCTCCAAAGATCCACTCCAAAGCACCCTCTACTTCAAGCTCAAGCCTTCGTCCAAGGAGTCATCAGACACCACCACCGTAAGATCAAGCCGAGAGTCGATCTAGCACTATGCATTTTCTATGAACTTTTGGTAACTTGTTGCCAAAGGGGAGAAAATGTATAGATCATAGGCTTAGAGAGAGAGAGTGTTGCTTTTGTTCTCTCTTGCTTTATTTGGTGGTTTTTGAAACTTTGTTTGCTTTTGGTTGAGATACTATGCTTGTGAGACATTGATGATCATGTGTTTGATCATAAGCTACACTTATGCATGCTTGATATTATCCTATCTATCTTATGTGATCACTCACTATGCTTGGTGATGAGTGCATGAATTCATTGTTTATTATTTTGAGCGCTCCACCAAGATGTATGTGACATGGAAGAGGAACCCATGAGCCTAATTCATTGTGCATTTGCAGTCCAAAGCAAATCTTAACCCATGCACAAATTTAGGGGGAGCTCTTGCTTATCACATACTTCTCAAAGCAACGATGTTATTCAATCTTATTATCATTTGTCGAAGATTTGATCTATATGTTGTCATCAATTACCAAAAAGGGGGAGATTGAAAGTGCAACTATCCCTAGGTGGTTTTGGTAATTCACAACAACATATAGCTCATTGAGCTAATGCTATTCCAAGACTATTATTTCAGGAAACCTCAATGAATGGCATGGTATGGATGATGAAAGTGGATCCCTCAAAATACGAAGGACAAAGGATTGGCTCAAGCTCAAAAGTTCAAGACTCTTCATTTTATCTTTTAGTGATCCATGATCACATTGAGTCTATAGGAAAAGCCAATACTATGAAGGAGGGATGAGGTGTTGTTTAATGAGCCTCTTGCTTCATGTGCTTTGTGATATGCTCCAAAACCGTCAACTACTTTCCCACATCCACAAATGACCTAAACCCAAAGCCAAAATCGGTCACACCGATTCTTCCTATCCGGCGCCACCGATTCCAAAAGTCATAGCCACTGCCACAAACCCTAAGCAAATCGGTCTTACCGATAGGGATCTCGGTCTCACCGAGATGGGGTTGTAATCTCTCTGTTTCCCTTCATAATGTTTCGGTCTAACCGAAGTGAGCGTTCGGTCCCACCGAGATTACAATGTAAACTCTTTATTTCCTTTTTGTAACATTTCGGTCTCACCGAAAAGAGCAAATCGGTCCCACCGAGTTTACCTGACCAACTCTCTGGAAAGCTTATTACCAAATCGGTCTCACCGAGTTTGTGTAATCGGTCTTACCGAGATTATGTTATGCCCTAACCCTAACCGAATCGGTCTCACCGAGATGCATGTCATCCCCATCAAAATCACTAACGGTCACTAGGTTTACTAAATCGGTCCGACCGAGTTTAACGATTCGGTCACACCGAGTTTGGTAAATTGTGTGTAACGGTTAGATTTTGTGTGGAGGCTATATATACCCCTCCACCTCCTCTTCATTCGTGGAGAGAGCCATCAGACCGAACCTACACTTCCAACTTACCATTTCTGAGAGAGAACCACCTACTCATGTGTTGAGGCCAAGATATTCCATTCCTACCATATGAATCTTGATCTCTAGCCTTCCCAAGTTTCTTTCCACTCAAATCTTCTTTCCACCAGATCCAAAACCTATGAGAGAGAGTTGAGTGTTGGGGAGACTATCATTTGAAGCACAAGAGCAAGGAGTTCATCATCAACGCACCATTTGTTACTTCTTGGAGATTGGTGTCCCCTAGATTGGCTAGGTGTCACTTGGGAGCCTCCGACAAGATTGTGGAGTTGAACCAAGGAGTTTGTAAGGGAAAGGAGATTGCCTACTTCGTGAAGATCTACCGCTAGTGAGGCAAGTCCTTCGTGGGCTTATGACCATGGTGGGATAGACAAGGTTGCTTCTTCGTGGACCCTTCGTGGGTGGAGCCCTCCGTGGACTCGCGCAGCCGTTACCCTTCGTGGGTTGAAGTCTCCATCAACGTGGATGTACGATAGCACCACCTATCGGAACCACGCCAAAAACATCCGTGTCCCTAATTGCGTTTGAATCCTCCAAACCCTTCCCTTTACTTTCTTGCAAGTTGCATGCTTTAATTTCCGCTGCCTATATACTCTTTGCATGCTTTCTTGAATTGTGTGATGATTGCTTGACTTGTCCTAAAGTAGCTAAAATCTGCCAAACTCTAATATTGGGAAAAGGTTAAGTTTTTATTGGTCAAGTAGTCTAATCACCCCCCTCAGACATACTTCAAGGTCCTACAAAGAGTAATACTAGGACTTATACACCTCCTGAGCAAATCAATGTTGAACCTAGTATTGCCATGGTTAAAGATCTCTTGGATGATGATTTAGATGGGCATGTTATTTATTTCTGTGATGAAGCTGCTAATATTGCTAGACCAGATACTAAGATACATAGACCTGTCTTAAGCATGCCTGTTATTTCTGTTAAGGTAGGAGAACATTGTTATCATGGCTTATGTGATATGGGTGCTAGTGCTAGTGCGATACCTTATACCTTATATCAAGAAATTATGCATGACATTGCACCCGTTGGATTAGAAGACATTGATGTTACTATTAAGCTTGCTAATAGGGATACCATTAAACCAGTTGGGATAGTTCGAGATGTTGAAGTCTTGTGTGGGAAGGTTAAATACCCTGCTGATTTTCTTGTTCTTGGCTCCCCACAAGATGACTTTTCTCCCATTATTTTTGGTAGACCCTTCTTAAATACAGCTAGTGCTAGAATTGATTGTGAAAAAGACACTGTCACCACTGGCTTAAATGGTATGTCTCATGAGTTTAATTTTGCTAAGTTTCATAGACAACCTCGTGATAGGGAACCACCTAGTAAGGATGAGATTATTGGTCTTTCTCCATTGTTGTGCCTCCTACTGATCCGTTAGAACAATATTTGCTAGACCATGAAAATGATATGTTTATGAAGGAAAGAAGGGAAATAGATGAAGTGTTCCTTAAACTGGAACCTGTGCTGAAACATAATCTTCCGGTTGAAATTCTTGGGGATCCCCCTCCACCCAAGGGTGATCCCGTGTTTGAACTCAAACCATTACCTGATAATCTTAAGTATGCTTATCTTGATGAAAAGAAAATATATCCTGTTGTTATTAGTGCTAACCTTTCAGAGCAAGAAGAAGAAAGATTATTGAAAACTCTAAAGAAGCACCGAGCTGCTATTGGATATACTCTGGATGATCTTAAGGGCATTAGTCCCACATTATGCCAACACAAAGTTACAGTGGAGAAAGATGCCAAACCAGTTAGAGATTCTCAACGACGACTGAATCCCAAGATGAAAGAAGTGGTAAGAAAGGAGATACTAAAGCTCCTTGAGGTAGGTATAATTTATCCCGTTGCTGATAGTGATTGGGTAAGCCCTGTCCATTGTGTTCCTAAAAAGGGAGGTATTACCGTTTTTCCTAATGATAAAGATGAATTGATCCCGCAAAGAATCATTAGAGTTTATAGGATGGTAATTGATTTCCGTAAATTAAATAAAGCTACTAAGAAAGATCATTACCCTTTACCTTTTATTGATCAAATGCTAGAAAGACTATCCAATCATACTCATTTCTGCTTTCTAGATGGTTATTCTTGTTTCTCCTAAATACCTGTGTCAGCGGGGGATCAATCAAAAACTACTTTTACTTCCACTTTCAGTACTTTTGCTTATAGACGTATGCCTTTTTGTTTATGTAATGCACCTGCTACCTTTCAAAGATGCATGATGGCTATATTTTCTGATTTTTGTGAAAAGATTTGTGAGGTATTCATGGATGACTTCTCCGTTTATGAATCCTCCTTTGATGATTGTTTGAGCAGCCTTGATCGAGTTTTGCAGAGATGCGAAGACACTAGTCTCGTCCTGAATTAGGAAAAGTGTCACGTTATGGTTAATGAAGGCATTATCTTGGGGCACAAGATTTCCGAGAGAGGTATTGAAGTTGATAAAGCAAAAGTTGATGCTATTGAAAAGATGCCATGTCCGAGATAAAAGGTATAAGAAGTTTCCTTGGTCATGCCGGTTTTTATAGGTGGTTCATTAAGGACTTTTCTAAAATCTCTAGGCCTCTGACTAATTTATTGCAAAAAGATATTCCTTCCATCTTTGATGATGATTGCGTAGAAGCATTTGAAATACTTAAGAAAGCTTTGATCACTGCACCTATTGTTCAACCATCTAATTGGAATTTACCTTTTGAAACTATGTGTGATGCTAGTGATTATGTAGGTGTTGTTCTAGGGTAAAGAGCTGATAAAAAATTGAATGTTATCCATTATGCTAGTAAAACTCTTGATACTGCCCAGAGAAATTATGCTACTACTGAAAAAGAGTTCTTAGCAGTTGTGTTTGCATGTGATAAGTTTAGACCTTATATTGTTGATTCCAAAGTTACTATTCACACTGATCATGCTGCTATTAAATATCTTATGGAAAAGAAAGATGCTAAGCCTAGGCTCATTAGATGGGTTCTCCTGCTCCAAGAATTTGATTTACATATTATTGATAAAAAGGGAGCTGAGAACCCCGTTGCAGACAACTTGTCTAGGTTAGAGAATGTTCTTGATGACCCACTTCCTATTGATGATAGCTTTCCTGATGAATAATTAGCGGTCATTAATGCTTCTCGTACTGCTCCTTGGTATGCTAATTACATTGTTGCTAAATTTATACCGCCTAGTTTCACATACCATGAAAAGAAAAAGTTCTTTTAAGATTTAAGACATTACTTTTGGGATGATCCACACCTTTATAAAGAAGGAGTAGATGGTGTTATTAGACGTTGTGTGCCTGAGCATGAACAGGAACAGATCCTACGCAAGTGTCACTCTGAATCCTATGGAGGACACCATGCTGGAGATAGAACTGCACACAAGGTACTACAATCTGGTTTTTATTGGCCTACTCTCTTCAAAGATGCTCGTAAATTTGTCTTATCCTATGATGAATGTCAAAGAGTAGGTAACATTAGTAGACGTCAAGAAATGCCTATGAATTACTCTCTTGTTATTGAACCTTTTGATGTTTGGGGATTTGATTATATGGGACCTTTTCCTACCTCTAATGGTTACACACATATTTTAGTTGTTGTTGATTACGTTACTTAGTGGGTAGAAGCTATTCCAACTAGTAGTGCTGATCATAACACTTCTATTAAAATGCTTAAAGAAGTTATTTTTCCTAGGTTTGGAGTCCCTAGATATCTCATGACTGATGGTGGTCACATTTTATTCATGGTGCTTTCCGTAAGATGCTTGCTAAATATGATGTCAATCATAGAATCGCATCTCCTTATCACCCGTAGTCTAGTGGTCAAGTAGAGTTGAGCAACAGAGAGCTCAAATTAATTTTGCAAAAGACTGTGAATAGATCTAGAAAGAATTGGTCCAAAAAACTTGATGATGCATTATGGGCCTATAGAACTGCATACAGAAATCCTTGTTGGGGAACGTAGTAATTTCAAAAAAATTCATACGCACACGCAAGATCATGGTGATGCCAGAGCAACGAGAGGGGAGAGTATTGTCCACGTACCCTCGTAGACCGTAAGCGGAAGCGTTATGACAACGCGGTTTATGTAGTCGTACGTCTTCACGATCCGACCGATCCAAGTACCGAACGTACGGCACCTCCGTGTTCAGCACACGTTCAGCTCGATGACGATCCCCGGACTCCGATCCAGCAAAGTGTCGGGGATGAGTTCCGTCAGCACGACGGCGTGGTGACGATGATGATGATGCTCTACTGGCGCAGGGCTTCGCCTAAACTCCGCGACGATATGACCGAGGTGGAATATGGTGGAGGGGGGCACCGCACATGGCTAAGGAACGATCCGTAGATCAACTTGTGTGTTCTAGGGTGCCCCCCTGCTCCCGTATATAAAGGAGCAAGGGGGGTGCGGCTGGCCCTAGGAGGAGGCGTGCCGGAGGAGTCCTACTCCCACCGGGAGCAGGACTCCCCCGCCTTTCCTAGTTGGATTAGGACTTGGGGGGAGGGAAAGAGAAAGGGGCCCCCCTTCCTTGTCCTATTCGGACTAGGGGAGAGGAGGCGCACGGCCTGCCCTGGCCGGCCCTCCTCTTTTCCCTCATGGCCCACTAAGGCCCATTAACCCCCGGGAGGGTTTCAGTAACCCCCCAGTGTTCCGGTAAAATCCCGATTTCACCCGGAACTATTCTGATGTCCAAACGTAGGCTTCCAATATATCAATCTTTATGTCTCGACCATTTCGAGACTCCTCGTCATGTCTGTGATCACATCCGGGACTCCAAACAAACTTCTGTACATCAAAACTTATAAACTCATAATAAAGCTGTCATCGTAACGTTAAGCGTGCGAACCCTACGGGTTCGAGAACTATGTAGATATGACCTAGAACTATTCTTGGTCAATAACCAATAGCGGAACCTGGATGCCCATATTGGCTCCTACATATTCTACGAAGATCTTTATCGGTCAAACCGCATGACAACATACGTTGTTCCCTTTGTCATCGGTATGTTACTTGCCCGAGATTCGATCGTCGGTATCCAATACCTAGTTCAATCTCGTTACCGGCAAGTCTCTTTACTCATTACATAATGCATCATTCCATAACTAACTCATTAGCTACATTGCTTGCAAGGCTTATAGTGATGTGCATTACCGAGAGGGCCCTGAGATACCTCTCCGACAATCGGAGTGACAAAACCTAATCTCGAAATATGCCAACACAACATGTACCTTTGGAGACACCTGTAGTACTCCTTTATAATCACCCAGTTACGTTGTGACGTTTGGTAGCACCCAAAGTGTTCCTCCGGTAAACGGGAGTTGCATAATCTCATAGTTACAGGAACATGTATAAGTCACGAAGAAAGCAATAGCAATATACTAAACAATCAAGTGCTAGGCTAACGGAATGGGTCATGTCAATCACATCATTCTCCTAATGATGTGAATCAAATGACAACACATGTCTATGGTTAGGAAACATAACCATATTTGATTAGTAAGCTAGTCAAGTATAGGCATACTAGTGACGTTGTGTTTGTCTATGTATTCACACATGTATTATGTTTCCGGTTAATACAATTCTAGCATGAATAATAAACATTTATCATGATATGAGGAAATAAATAATAACTTTATTATTGCCTCTAGGGCATATTTCTTTCAGTCTCCCACTTGCACTAGAGTCAATAATCTAGATTACATAGTAATGATTCTAACACCCATGGAGTCTTGGTGCTGATCATGTTTTGCTCGTGAGAGAGGCTTAGTCAACGGGTCTGCAACATTCAGATCCGTATGTATCTTGCAAATTTCTGTCTCCCACTTGGACTTGGTCCCGGATGGAATTGAAGCGTCTCTTGATGTGCTTGGTCCTCTTGTGAAATTTGGATTCCTTTGCCAAGGCAATTGCACCAGTATTGTCACAGAAGATCTTCATTGGTCCCGTTGCACTAGGTATGACACCTAGATCGGAAATGAACTCCTTCATCCAGACTCCTTCATTTGCTGCTTCTGAAGCAGCTATGTACTCCGCTTCACATGTAGATCCCACCACGACGCTTTTTTAGAACTGCACCAACTTACAGCTCCACCGTTTAATAAAAGTATGTATCCGGTTTGCGATTTAGAATCGTCCGGATCAGTGTCAAAGCTTGCATCGACATAACCATTTACGACTAGCTCTTTGTCACCTCCATATAAGAGAAACATATCCTTAGTCCTTTTCGTATTTCAGATGTTCTTGACCGCTGTCCAAATGATCCACTCTGGATTACTTTGGTACCTTCCGCCAAGCTTATTGCTAAGCATACATCAGTCCTGTACACAAGATTGCATACATGATAGAGCTTATGGGTGAAGCATAGGAACATCTTTCATTTTCTCTATCTTCTGCTGTGGTCGGGCATTGAGTCCGACTCAACTTCACACCTTGTAGCACGGCAAGAACCCTTTCTTTGCTCGATCCATTTTGAACTTTTTCAAAATTTTATCAAGGTATGTGCTTTGTGAAAGTCCTATTAAGCGCCTTGATCTATCTCTATAAATCTTGATGCCCAATATGTAAGCAGCTTCACTGAGGTCTTTCATTGAATTTTTTTTATTCAAGTATCCCTTTATGCTATCCAGAAATTCTATATCATTTCCAATTAATAATATGTCATCTACATATAATATCGTAAATGCTACTGAGCTCCCACTCACTTTCTTGTAACTACAAGCTTCTCAAAAGTCTCAGATAAAACCATATGCTTTGATCACACTATCAAAGCATTTATTCCAACTCCGAGATGCTTGCACCAATCCATAAATGGATCGCTGGAGCTTGCACACTTTGTTAGCACCTTTTGGATCAACAAAACCTTCTGGATGCATCATATACAACTCTTCTTCCATAAATCCATTCAAGAATGGAGTTTTGACATCCATTTGCCAAATTTCATAATCATAAAATGCAGGAATAGCTAACATGATTCAGACAGACTTAAGCATCGCTACGGGTGAGAAAGTCTCATCATAGTCAACCCCTTGAACTTGTCGAAAACCTTTCGCAACAAGTCGAGCTTTATAGACAGTTACATTACCATCAGCGTCAGTCTTCTTCTTAAAGATCCACTTATTCTCAATGGCTTGCCGATAATCGGGCAAGTCAACCAAAGTCCATACTTTGTTCTCATAAATGGATCCCATCTCAGATTTCATGGCCTCTAGCCATTTTGCGGAATCTGGGCTCATCATCGCTTCCTCATAGTTCGAGGTTCATCATGGTCAAGTAACATGACTTCCGTAATAGGATTACCGCATCACTCAGTGCGGATCTTACTCGTAGACCTATGAGGTTCAGTAGAAACTTGATCTGAAATTTCATGATCAATATCAT
Organism: Aegilops speltoides; assembly: GCA_021437245.1. Taxonomy (NCBI): domain Eukaryota; kingdom Viridiplantae; phylum Streptophyta; class Magnoliopsida; order Poales; family Poaceae; genus Aegilops; species Aegilops speltoides. The sequence continues at coordinate 452,584,067 of CM038143.1, read as the reverse complement.
TAGCTTCCTCACTAATTGGTGTAGTTGTCACATGAACTGGTTCTTGTGATGAACTACTTTCCAATAAGGGAGCAGGTACAGTTACCTCATCAAGTTCTACTTTCCTCCCACTCACTTCTTTCGAGAGAAACTCCTTCTCTAGAAAGGATCCGATTTTAGCAACGAAAATCTTGCCCTCAGATCTGTGATAGAAGGTGTACCCAATAGTCTCTTTTGGGTATCCTATGAAGACACATTTCTCCGATTTAGGTTCGAGCTTATCTGGTTGAAGTTTCTTCACATAAGCATCACAGCCCCAAACTTTAAGAAATGACAACTTTGGTTTCTTGCCAAACCACAGTTCATAAAGCGTCGGCTCAACGGATTTTGATTGTGCCCTATTCAACGTGAATGCGACCGTCTCTAAAGCATAACCCCAGAACGATAGCGGTAAATCAGTAAGAGACATCATAGATCGCACCATATCTTGTAAAGTACGATTACGACGTTCGGACACACCATTTCGTTGTGGTGTTCGGGTGGCGTGAGTTGCTAAACTATTCCGCATTGTTTCAAATGTAAACCAAACTCAGAACTCAAATATTCTCCTCCACGATCGATCGTAGAAACTTTATTTTCTTGTTATGATGATTTTCCACTTCACTGAAATTCTTTGAACTTTTCAAATGTTTCAGACTTGTGTTTCATTAAGTAGATATACCCATATCTGCTCAAATCATCTGTGAAGGTGAGAAAATAATGATACCCGCCGCAAGCCTCAACATTCATTGGACCACAAACATCAGTATGTATGATTTCCAACAAATCAGTTGCTCGCTCCATAGTTCCGGAGAACGGCGTTTTAGTCATCTTGCCCATGAGGCACGGTTTGCATGGACCAAGTGATTCATAATCAAGTGATTCCAAAAGCCCATCAGTATGGAGTTTCTTCATGCGCTTTACACCGATATGACCTAAACGGCAGTGCCACAAATAAGTTGCACTATATTATCAACTCTGCATCTTTTGGTTTCAACACTATGAATATGTGTATCACTACTATCGAGATTCAATAAAAATAGACCACTCTTCAAGGGTGCATGACCATAAAAGATATTACTCATATAAATAGAACAACCATTATTCTCTGATTTAAATGAATAACCGTCTCGCATCAAACAAGATCCAGATATAATGTTCATGCTCAACGCTGGCACCAAATAACAATTATTTAGGTCTAAAACTAATCCCAATGGTAGATGTAGAGGTAGCGTGCCGATCGCGATCACATCGACTTTGGAACCATTTCCCACGCGCATCGTCACCTCGTCCTTAGCCAATCTTCGCTTAATCCGTAGTCCATGTTTCGAGTTGAAAGTATTAGCAACAAAACCAGTATCAAATACCCAGGTGCTACTGCGAGCATTAGTAAGGTACACATCAATAACATGTATATCACATATACCTTTGTTCACTTTGCCATCCTTCTTATCCGCCAAATACTTGGGGCAATTCCGCTTCCAGTGTCCAGACTGCTTGCAGTAGAAGCACTCAATTTCAGGCTTAGGTCCAGACTTGGGTTTTTTCTCTTGAGCAGCAACTTGTTTGCTGTTCTTCTTGAAGTTCCCTTTTTCTTCCCTTTGCCCTTTTTCTTGAAACTGGTGGTCTTGTTAACCATCAACACTTGATGCTCCTTCTTGATTTCTACCTCCGCGGCTTTTAGCATTGCGAAGAGCTCGGGAATAGTCTTGTCCATCCCTTGCATATTATAGTTCATCACAAAGCTCTTGTAGCTTGGTGGCGTGATTGAAGAATTTGTCAATGACACTATCATCGTGAAGATTAACTCCCGGTTGAATCAAGTGATTATTATGCCCGACATTTTGAGTATGTGTTCACTTGTGTAACTATTCTCCTCCATCTTGCAGCTATAGAACTTATTGGAGACTTCATATCTCTCAATCCGAGCATTTGCTTGAAATATTAACTTCAACTCTGGAACATCTCATATGCTCCATGACGCTCAAAACATCGTTGAAGGCCCGGTTCTAAGCCGTAAAGCATGGCACATCGAACTATCGAGTAGTCATCAGCTTTGCTCGCTAGACGCTCTTAAAATCGTCGGTTGCATCAGAAGCAGGTTCGCACCCAGCGGTGTTTCCAGGACGTAATTCTTGTGTGCAGCAATGAGGATAATCCTCAGTTACGGACCCGATCCGTAATTGCTACCATCATCTTTCAACTTTGCTTTCTAAAAGAACGCATTAAAATTCAACGGAACAACAAAGACGAGCCATCTATCTACAACAAACATAGACAAGCAAAATACTATCAGTACTAAGTTCATGATAAATTTAAGTTCAATTAATCATATTACTTAAGAACTCCCACTTAGAAAGACATCTCTAGTCATCTAAGTGATTACATGGTCCAAATCAACTAAACCATGTCCGATCATCACGTGAGATGGAGTAGTTTCAATGGTGAACATCACTATGTTGATCATATCTACTATATGATTCACGCTCGACCTTTCGGTCTCCGTGTTCCGAGGCCATATCTCGTATATGCTAGGCTCGTCAAGTTTAACTTGAGTATTCCGCGTGTGCAACTGTTTTGCACCCGTTGTATTTGAACGTAGAGCCTATCACACCCGATCATCACGTGGTGTCTCAGCACGAAGAACTTTCGCAACGGTGCATACTCAGGGAGAACACTTCTTGATAATTAGTGAGAGATCATCTTAAAATGCTACCATCAATCAAAGCAAGATAAGATGCATAAAGGATAAATGTCACATGCAATCAATATAAGTGATATGATATGGCCATCATCATCTTGTGCTTGTGATCTCCATCTTCAAAGCACCATCGTGATAACCATCGTCACCGGCGCGACACCTTGATCTCCATCGTAGCATCGTTTTCGTTACGCCATATATTGCTTCTACGACTATCGCTATCGCTTAGTGATAAAGTAAAGCAATTACAGGGTGTTTGCATTTCATACAATAAAGCGACAACCATATGGCTCCTGCCAGTTGCCGATAACTTCGGTTACAAAACATGATCATCTCATACAATAAAATATAGCATCACGTCTTGACCATATCACATCACAACATGCCCTGCAAAAACAAGTTAGACGTCCTCTACTTTGTTGTTGCAAATTTTACGTGGCTGCTACGGGCTTAGCAAGAACCGTTCTTACCTATGCATCAAAACCACAACGATAGTTCGTCAAGTTAGTGCTGTTTTAACCTTCGCAAGGACCGGGCGTAGCCACACTCGATTCAGCTAAAGTGAGAGAGACAGACACCCACCAGCCACCTTTAAGCAAGAGTGCTCGTCACGGTGAAACCAGTCTCGCGTAAGCGTATGCGTAATGTCGGTCCGAGCCACTTCATCTCACAATACCGCTGAACCAAAGTATGACATGCTAGTAAGCAGTATGACTTGTATCACCCACAACTCACTTGTGTTCTACTCGTGCATATGACATCTACGCATAAAACCAGGCTCGGACGCCACTGTTGGGGAACGTAATAATTTCAAAAAAATTCCTACGCACACGCAAGATCATGGTGATGGCAGAGCAAGGAGAGGGGAGAGTATTGTCCATGTACCCTCGTAGACCGTAAGTGGAAGCGTTATGACAACGCGGTTGATGTAGTCGTACGTCTTCACGATCCGACCGATCCAAGTACCGAACGTACGGCACCTCCGAGTTCAGCACACGTTCAGCTCCATGACGATCCTCGGACTTCGATCCAGCAAATTGTCGGGGATGAGTTCCGTCAGCATGACGGCATGGTGACGATGATGATGATGCTCTACCGGTGCAGGGCTTCGCCTAAACTCTGCGACGATATGACCGAGGTGGAATATGGTGGAGGGGGGCACCGCACACGGCTAAGGAACGATCCGTAGGTCAACTTGTGTGTCTTAGGTTCCCCCCTACCCCCGTATATAAAGGAGCAAGGGGGTGCGGCCGGCCCTAGGAAGAGGCGCGCCGGAGGAGTCCTACTCCCACCGGGAGTAGGACTCCCCCCTTTCCTAGTTGGATTAGGACATGGGGGGATGGAAAGAGGAAAGGGGGGCGCCGCCCCCCCTTCCTTGTCCTATTCGGACTAGGGGGAGGGGGGGCGCGGCCTGCCCTGGCCGGCCCTCCTCTTTTCCCTCATGGCCCACTAAGGCCCATTAACCCCCGGGAGGGTTCCGGTAACCCCCCGGTGTTCCGGTAAAAACCTGATTTCCCCCGGAACTATTCCGATGTCCAAACATAGGCTTCCAATATATCAATCTTTATGTCTCGACCATTTCGAGACTCCTCGTCATGTCCGTGATCACATCCGGGACTCCGAACAAACTTCGGTACATCAAAACTTATAAACTCGTAATAAAACTGTCATCGTAATGTTAAGCGTGCGGACCCTACGGGTTCGAAAACTATGTAGACATGACATAGAACTATTCTCGGTCAATAACCAATAGCGGAACCTGGATGCCTATATTGGCTCCTACATATTCTATGAAGATCTTTATCGGTCAAACCGCATGACAACATACGTTGTTCCCTTTGTCATCGGTATGTTACTTGCCCGAGATTCGATCGTCGGTATCCAATACCTAGTTCAATCTCGTTACTAGCAAGTCTCTTTACTCGTTACGTAATGCATCATTCCGTAACTAACTCATTAGCTACATTGCTTGCAAGGCTTATAGTGATGTGCATTACCGGGAGGGCCCAGAGATACCTCTCCGACAATCGGAGTGACAAAACCTAATCTCGAAATATGCCATCCCAACATGTACCTTTGGAGACACCTGTAGTACTCCTTTATAATCACCCAGTTACGTTGTGACGTTTGGTAGCACCCATAGTGTTCCTCCGGTAAATGGGAGTTGCATAATCTCATAGTTACAGGAACATGTACAAGTCACGAAGAAAGCAATAGCAATATACTAAACGATCAAGTGCTAGGCTAACGGAATGGGTCATGTCAATCACATCATTCTCCTAATGATGTGATCCCATTAATCAAATGACAACACATGTCTATGGTTAGGAAACATAACCATCTTTGATTAATAAGCTAGTCAAGTAGAGGCATACTAGTGACGTTGTGTTTGTCTATGTATTCACACATGTATTATGTTTCCGGTTAATACAATTCTAGCATGAATAATAAACATTTATCATGATATGAGGAAATAAATAATAACTTTATTATTGCCTCTAGGGCATATTTCCTTCAATCCTTTGGGTATGTCTCCATATAAGATGGTTTATGGAAAAGCGTGTCATTTACCTCTTGAACTTGAACATAAAGCATATTGGGCTATTAAAGAGCTCAATTATGACTTCAAACTTGCCGGCAAGAAGAGGTTATTTGATATTAGCTCACTTGATGAATGGAGAACCCAAGCCTATGAGAATGCCAAGCTATTCAAAGAAAAAGTCAAACGCTGGCATGATAAAAGAATACAAAAGAGTGAGTTTAACGTAGGTGATTATGTGTTATTATTCAACTCTCATTTAAGATTTTTTGCAGGAAAACTTCTCTCTAAATGGGAAGGTCCCTACGTTATCGAGGAGGTCTATCGTTTTGGTGCCAAAAAACAAAAACTTCGAAGGCACAAGTCCGAGGGTGGTGAACGGTCAAAGAATTAAACATTATATTTCAGGTAATCCTATCAATGTTGAAACTAATATTATTGAAACAGTGACCCCGGAGGAATACATAAGGGACACTTTCCAGAATGTTCCAGACTCTGAAAAAGAATAGGTATGTGGTACGGTAAGTAAATCGACTCCAAAACAACTCCAATGGCAATTTTTATCAGTTTTGGAATATTTGAGAATTTTAGGAAGAAAGAAGTAGTCCGAAAGGGACACGAGGCCCCCACGAGAGTGGAGGGCGTGCCCACCCCTACTGGGCACGCCCCCCTGTCTCGTGGGCGCCTCGTGTGCCTCCCGGACTCCGTTTTCTTGCACGTTACGTATTTTGGTCAGTAAAAATTCATTATATATACTCCCGAAGGTTTTGACCACGTATCACGCAAATATCCTCTGTTTTCGTTTCGAGCTGTTCCTGTTGCAGATTAAAAGCAAGATGTCTTCTCAGGAGTCAGTTGGGGAGAGTAGGGTGTCTCACCCAACACCAGGTCTAGGAGCAAATAGCGATGCTTACCACTTTGGACCATCAACGGAGGATGAGATGGAGGATGATTTGAAAAGGATAGATGCCATGGAGGAAGATCAAGAAGTTACCTCTCGTCTCCAAGCAGAATTCATGATGGGGGAACTACCTAGCTTGGCTATCCCTACTTCGGTCATCCCTTCCAACTTTATATTTCTTTCTTATGAAAATATGAAAAAGATCTTCACTTGTTCTCCAGAAGCTATGTAGCATCCTTGGGTAAAGGGAGCTTTGGCCGTTACAGGTAAGCTCCGTAAAGAAATTGTGGACCTCAAACAACAAGTCAATAATCTCGAGGAGGAGAACCGTATCCTGAGGCGCATCATCGCCAAGAAGATCATAACACCAACCGTGAAGAAGGAGAAATAATCACAGGGGTATGGGCACTCCCTTGGCAACTGCCAAGCTTGGGGGAGGTGCCCCGGTATCGTATCACCATCACACTCCTATCTTTACCATTTTATTTAGTTCGATGCTTTTAGTAGTATCTTGATATAGTAGATTGAAGTTTTGATATCAAGTAGTTTCGAGTTTTGCTTTGTGATCTCTTTCTGTAATCGAGTCCGTGAGCTATCTAAAATAAAGATTAGTGTTGAGTCAAGGGCTTTGCTATGTTGCTATGATCTTGAGAAAGTAGAAAGAACAAAAGAGTTCATATTGATCTTATGGATAGTGATGACTTCACACATAGAAAGTATGAGGCATAAAAATTGTTGAGAGTTGATAAACGTAGTTTTGGTCATTGTTGCAATTAATAGGAAGTGATAAGGAAAGAGAGGTTCACATACAAATATATTATCTTTAACACCTTTTATGATTGGGAGCACTCATTAAGTATGACATGCTAAAAGAGTTGACGTTGGACAAGGAAGACAATGTAATGGTTTATGTTTTCTCGCATCTCAGTTAAAATATATTGTCATTGACCTTCCAAACATGTTGAGCTTGCCTTTCCCCTCATGCTAGCCAAATTCCTTGCACCAAGTAGAGATACTACTTGTGCTTCCAAATGTCCTTAAACCCAGTTTTGCCATGAGAGTCCACCATACCTACCTATGGAATGAGTAAGATCCTTCAAGTAAGGTGTCATGTTGCAGGCAATAAAAATTGCTATTTAAATATGTATGACTTATTAGTGAAGAGAAAATAAGCTTTGTACGATCTTGTTGTAGAAGTAATAAAAGCGACGGACTGCATAATAAAGGTCCACATACAAGGGGCAATATAAAGCGCGTTCTTTTGCATTAAGATTTTGTGCATCCAACCCTAAAAGCACATGACAACCTCTGCTTCCCTATGCGAAGGGCCTATCTTTTACTTTATGTTTTTACTTTTCGTGTTTGAAAGATCCTCACCTTTCCCTCTTCATTTTATCCTTTGGCAAGCTCCTCGTGTTTGAAAGATCATGATATATATATATATATATATATATATATATATATATATATATATATATATATATATATCCATTTGAATGTAAGTTAGCCTGAGCTATTATTGTTGACATCACCTAAAGGTGAATACGTTGGGAGGCAAAACAATAAGCCCCTTTCTTTCTCAGTGTCCGGCTGAAACTCCATAACCACAAGTATTGCGTGAGTGTTAGCAATTATAGAAGACTACAAGATAGTTGAGTATGTGAACTTGCTGAAAAGCTCTATTTTTTACTCTTTCTGATGTTATGATAAATTGCAATTGCTTCAATAACTGAGATTATAGTTTGTTAGTTCTCAATGAAGTTTTTGAACCATACTTGACATTATGAATTGATTGTTACTTGAGCATAAGAAATGATATGATAAAATCTATATATGTTGATGTTATAAGAATGATCATGATGCCCTCATGTTCGTATCTTATTTTAATCGACACCTCAATCTCTAAACATGTGGACATATTTTTCGATATCGGCTTCCGCTTGAGGACAAGCGAGGTCTAAGCTTGGGGGATGAGGGAGTCCTGGACTAGGGGGTGTCCGGATAGCCGAACTATCATCATTGGCCGGACTCCAAGACTATGAGGATACAAGATTGAAGACTTCGTCCCGTGTCCGGATGGGAATTTCCTTGGCGTGGAAGGCCAGCTTGGCAATACAGATATGTAGATCTCCTACCATTGTAACCGACTCTGTGTAACCCTAGCCCTCTCCGGTGTCTATATAAGCCGGAGGGTTTTAGTCCATAGGACGAAGAACAATCATACCATAGGATAGCTTCTAGGGTTTAGCCTCCTTGATCTCGTGGTAGATCCACTTTTGTACTACCCATATCATCAATATCAATCAAGCAGGAGTAGGGTTTTACCTCCATCGAGAAGGCCCGAACCTGGTTAAAAACATCGTGTCCCTTGTCTCCTGTTACCATCCGCCTAGACGCATAGTTCGGGACCTCCTACCTGAGATCCGGCGGTTTTGACACCGACATTGGTGCTTTCATTGAGAGTTCCTCTGTGTCGTCACCTATAGGCCCGATGGCTCCTTCAATTATCAACAACAACACGATCCAGGGTGAGACTTTTCTCCCCGGACAAATCTTCGTATTCGGCGGCTTTGCACTGCGGGCCAATTCGCTTGGCCATCTGGAGCAGATTGAAAGCTACGCCCCTGGCCATCAGGTCAGATTTGGAAGTTTGAACTTCACGGCCGACATCCGCGGAGACTTGATCTTCGACGGATTCAAGCCATAGCCGAGCGCGCCGCACTATCACGATGGACATGATCTAGCTCTGCTGCCGGACAGTGCCCTGGAGGCCGCACAAGATTCCACTCCGACCCTTAACTTGGAGCCGACTGCGCCGATCGAGGATGGGTGGCTAGACACCACCTCGGGGGCTGCTACCTCTACGGCGATGGAGCCGAATACCGACCCAGTCCCTTGTGAAGCTCGTGACTCCAAGGTGCCGGACTCCTCCCCGGACTCCGAACCTCCCGCACCCCTACCAATCGAATCCGATTGGGCACCGAACATGGAGTTTACCGCTGCGGACATCTTTCAGCACTCGCCTTTTGGCGACATCCTAAATTCATTAAAGTGTCTCTCTTTGTTAGGAGAGCCTTGGCCGGATTATGGCCAGGACGGTTGGGATGCGGACGACGAAGAAATTCAATGCCCACCCACCACCCACTTTGTAGCCACTGTCGACGACCTAACCGACATGCTAGACTTCGACTCCGGAGACATCGACGGTATGGACGACGATGCCGGAGACGACCAAGAACCAGCGCGGCACTGGAAAGCCACCTCGTCATACGACATATACATGGTGGACATCCCAAAGGATGGGAATGGCGAGGGAGGAGTGGAGGAAGACCCCTCCAAGAAACAGCCTAAGCGCCGGCATCAGCGGCGCCGCTCTAAATCCCTCCACAGCAAGAATGGAGATTCCGGCACCGGAGACAATAACACCCCGGACAAGGTCAAGACAACCCTCCATCAAGATTCGGGTGAGGAGGATTTGAGAAGCCAGCCCTCACGAGAGCGGCGGCATTTAAGAGGTAGAGGACGATAATTACATTCCTCCCTCCGGAGACGAGGCAAGCCTCGACGATGACGAATTCGTCGTGCCTGAGGATCCCGTCGAACAAGAGCATTTTAACGCAGGCTTATGGCCACGGCAAGCAGCCTCAAGAAAAAGCAGCAACAGCTTAGAGCTGATCAAGATCTACTAGCCGACAGATGGACCGAAGTCCTTGCGGCCGAAGAGCATGAACTCGAACGCCCCTCCAAAAGCTACCCCAAACGCAAGTTGCTGCCCCGATTAGAGGAGGAAGCATACAAACCCACACCCGATTATAATACGGCCGATCGCCACCTCGTGGGTGACGAGAGAGGCCTCTAGGCCTTCCACTAAAGCCGTACCCCGGCATCGCTCGAAAAGTACAAAGCCACGGGGGAATGCGCCGGACTTGCGAGGCATATTGGAGGATAAGGCAAGATAATCAAGATCGATCTACGGATCGCGTGGGTGCCCCACGACACGCGATGACAACCGTCGTGTCGGATACAGTAATTCCGGCCGGGCCAGACACAGCAGACAAAGCTCGCTTGAGCTACGTCCTGATATAGCCCAATATAAAGGCGCCGCACACCCACTATGCTTCACAGACGAAGTAATGGATCACCAAATCCCCGAAGAGTTTAAACCCGTCAACATTGAATCCTATGATGGCACAACAGACCCCGCGGTATGGATCGAAGACTATCTCCTTCATATCCACATGGCCCGCGGCGATGATCTTCACCCCATCAAATACCTCCCACTCAAGCTTAAAGGCCCAGCTTGGCATTGGCTTAAAAGCCTGCCAGCAGAATCATTTGGGTGTTGGAAGGACCTGGAAGTCGCATTCCTTGATAACTTCCAGGGCACATAGGTGTGACCACCAGACGCTGATGACCTAAGCCACATAATTCAGCAGCCACACGAATCGGCCAGACAATTCTGGACATGGTTCTTAACCAAGAAAAATCAAATTGTCGACTGTCCGGATGCAGAGGCACTCGCAGCCTTCAAACATAACATCCGCGACGAGTGGCTTTCTCGGCACCTGGGACAAGAAAAGCCGAAATCCATGGCAGCCCTCACATCACTCATGACCCGCTTCTGCGCGGGAGAGGACAGCTGGTTAGCCCGCTTCACGCAATGGCAGGTCGCGTCGCAACAAACACAAACGCCGCATTAACGGCGACAACACTGAAGATACGGCAGTCAACGCCGGATTCAAAGGCTCCAAACCCGGTCAGCGGAAAAAGCCATTCAAAAGAACTACTCTGGGTCCGTCCAATTTGGACCAAATACTCGTCCACTCGTGCCAGATACACGGCACCCACGAAAAACCAGCTAATCACACCAACAGGGATTGTTGGGTATTCAAGCAGGTAGGCAACTTAATTGCCGAAAGCAATGACAAGGGGCTGCATAGAGATGACGAGGAAGAGACCCGGCCGCCGAACAATAGAGGACAGAAGGGTTTCCCCCCACAAGTGCGGACGGTGAACATAATATACGCAACCCACATACCCAAAAGGGAGCGGAAGCGTGCACTCAGGGACGTATACGGGATGAAGCCAGTCGCCCCAAAGTTCAACCCATGGTCCTCCTGCCCGATCACTTTTGATCAAAGGGACCACCCCACCAGCATCCGCCATGGCGGGTTCGGCGCATTGGTTCTAGACCCAATCGTCGATGGGTTTCACCTCACTAGAGTCCCGATGGACGGCGGCAGAAAGTTCTGAACCTGCTTTACCGGGATACAAGGCGAAGATGGGCATAGACCCCTCAAGGATTAAACCCACAAAGACGACCTTCAAAGGCATCATACCAGGTGTAGAGGCCAATTGTACAGGCTTAGTTACACTGGAAGTGGTATTCGGATCCCCGGATAACTTCCGAAGCGAGGAGTTAATATTCGACATAGTTCCATTCCGCAGCGGCTATCATGCGTTGCTCGGACGAACCGCGTTTGCAAAGTTCAATGCGGTGCCGCACTATGCATACCTCAAGCTCAAGATGCCAGGCCCTCGAGGAGTCATCACGGTCAACGGAAACACTGAACGCTCCCTCCGAACGGAGGGACATACAGCGGCTCTCGCGGCAGAAGTGCAGAGCAGCCTATTAAGGCAATTCTCGAGTCCGGCCGTTAAGCGATTGGACACTGCTAAGCGCGCCCGGAGTAACCTACAACAAGACCACAGCACGTTCGAGCATCGCCAGAGTAATGCGTCCCCAACCCCAGCCCTTGCAAAATTGCAAAACCAGTACCCCGCACACATCATTACACTCTGGAGATACCATGGGCATAGGGGGGGGGCACGACCACGGTAGGCCCAGAGTGCGGCTCAACCACACCAGGGGCTCCCAAGTGTGTCATCCTTTTTCTTTCCTTTTTTCTTATCCTCAGACTACATTTACAGAGGTCCTCGTCCGTGAGAGACCCGCCGAACTCACGATCCAATAGCCAGGGAAGGAGAAAGGCTACGACGAGTATCCAGGTGGTCTCCATTATGAGCATTTAATCTGTTTTATACACCATTCCGCGGCCTACCCCTGGAGGGGGACATGTTTAATAGTCCCACCCCTTGCTTATCGCACTATTTGTATCGTTCTGCATTCATGATAGTATTTCTTGAATAAACAATGCATCGCTTTTTGCCTATAATTGCATTCCTTTCTTATACATATGTTCATTTACGACATGTTGCATCCGTACACTTTGGTACGGCTAAATACACCAGGGGCTTAAGTTCCCCACATTATGGTGTGATAAGTCCGAACACTTTCACAAGTGCGGCACCCTGAACTTATAGCATTATATGCATCGGCTCCGAATCATGTCTTGGGTCAATAGTTGGGTTTGCTCCCATGTTTTGGTACCTTACGTTCCGTTATATCGGCTAAGGTAGCGCTGGGAGAACCACTACGATTGTGCCCCAGTTGAGCTGGGCGAGCACCTCAGTGGAGAAATCTTAAACTGACCGTCATGATGAGGCGAGAGCCGGTCGCTGTTCGAGAGGTTTTTTCGAGTCCCTAAAGACTTATGCCGCTTAGAGCGAGGAACCGGCTTTGTCTGCGCCCAGCGTGATAGCGCCCAATTCGCCTTTCGAACACTAGGGGCTTCGCCGAAATTTAAAATTATAGTATTCTATGGCTAAGTGAGTGTGTTCAAGCACTATAAGTCCGGTTGCCTTGTTCGTTGTGTTGAGTGCCTCCCTAGATGGACCCAAAAATGGGAACAAGAGCGCCAAGTTTATCCGAACACCCCAAAGACTCGTGGCATGGGGGCTGAAGCCAACGACTTGCCATCTCTCGATTTGATAAACGTTCGCATGAAGGTAATATTTTAAATTAACAAGCGTTGCTTAGCGATATGAACAAAGTTTTCAGCGACAGATAACAAAATGCGAGTCTACTCAAATATTACATCTTTGAGCACTCACCGCAATAATGCGGCACCTTTAGGACACCCTTATAATACATTTCGGTGTGTGATACTCCTTGCCCGGCGGTGGCGCGTCTGTCACAAGCTTCTCAAAGATCCATCTTGCCCTAGTGCACTTTAGCACGGGCAAGGGCCCGACAGCACCTTCAATACTGGGAGTGCTTGATGACTTCAACCCAGTGGACACGATCCACCAGCCGCCAGACTAGGCCAAGTAGCTCCTGTGCATGGCCTCTTTGGGCCACAAGCTTAACTATCAGACCTTCATGGCATGTCCGCCGCCTTTAGGAGCTCGACCAGCTGCTTCACTGGTCGCTAAGGGGCACCGGATGTCCGCCTCAAAGATACTAAGACTAGAACACCTTCTCCGCCGAGCTCCCTCCTCGGCTCAGAGAAAGCGACAAGATCGGAAACGCTGCATGGGCAGATCTGTGAACGCCCCGAGAGCTCTGACGGGTAAGTAATGTGTAATTCACTTTACATGCTTGCTTTGCATGAAGAATGCCTTACCCGCCGCTATCTTCTTCAATGCCTTGATTTCCTGGAGGGCCTTGTGGCTTCGGCCTTAGCGGCTTTGGCACTCTCAAGAGCCGACGCAAGCTCGGACTCTCGAGTCTTCGAGTCACGCTCCAAATTCTCGTGTTTTTTCACGAGAGCCCGAGCTCTTGTTGTACCTCCGCCACCCGCGCCTCCCGCTTCTCTCCTGGGCGCTCAGCGGCTGCATTGCGTTCGGCAGCGGACACCGCCTCCTTTAGGGTCGCCGCCTCGTTCGTAGCCCCTGGAGTACCCACGTTATCCTTGTCATTTCTCTTGCAACCAAATACTTTTTTATAAGGTACAACTTTAACACAGTGTTACTCACCTTCCTTGTCCTCGAGATGCTTCTTGGCACGGCCGAGCTTGCTCTCGGACCGCTCGAGGCTCTGCTTCAAGGTATTGACCTCCACGGTCGGGCGACAGAGGTCAAGAAAGAGCCTTTGCATTCCCATATTGACATATTTTTGTTAAGACTCACAGATATCTTTTAGATCCTCGGTCCGCTTTTCTATCCTAACACCAAACCGAGCATCGGGGCTACTGTCTATGCGGTATTATATTACATATCTTAAAATTCTTACCTCAAAGCCTCGTTAGAAGGCTGCTGCGCAGCTTTGTCCACTGCTCTTGGCGCCGAACCTTCTGAATCACCGCACTCATGACAGTGCGGTGTTCCTCTTTGATGGAAGCGCCGTTGAGCTCCTCCAGCAAGTTATCCGGCGCCTCCGGTTGGACGGAGGCCGCCGGTGTCACAATCTTGCCCTTCTTACGAAGGGGCCACACGCCGGACTCTGGAACCACTGAAGGTTCCGACGCGGAGTCCGGTCCGAAGTCCGGGAGGTTGCCCTGTGGCACCTCCGGGGCCTCCTCTTCCTGGCGGGTCCCCCTCCGGGATCCCACCTCGCCGTCGTCGGCATCACGGGGGGAGGAGGCGGCTGGAAGTGAAGTACTATTCACATCCGACGTGCCCAAGGACCCGCTCGATGAAGCGGGAAGATCGTCCTTGGGCGGACTACAGGGTTGTATGCGGCGTTAAAAGATGTTGTGCGACAAAAAGAAAATTATGAGTTATTCAGGAGTCCGGATACTTACAATCTTGCCAGGGGCTTGGCCCTTGAGGGCCACTCCTCGTCGCCGGCGTTGGCTTGCGTATCAGTCCGGGAAGGGTCCTTCCTTCTTGACCCTTCGACCTCCCTCGCTGGGGAGGCCTTCCTCTTCTCTCCTTCACCGGGAGAGGCCTCTTTCTTCTCCTCCTCGTCCTCGTGGGAGGAGTCCGCCTCGGAGTCATCGGACGATGAATCCGATAACACCTGGCGCCGGGAACTCCTCCGGGTTCCCGTGGCCTTCTTCTTGGCCTTCTTCTCCGGCACCACGTAAGGCGCAGGGGCCAGCAACCCTGTCAAACAGCATCCGCTGGGTCTTCGGGAGGGAGCAGGCGATTAACCTGACCGGACGCCTTCGCCAGTTCGTTAAAGGTATTGGGAGTTTAGATCCCGCATAGAGTCAAACTATGAAAAGCAAGTGTCCCATAAAGGATAACATGGCTTACCTCGCTAGCCGGACGCTGCGAGCTGAATCCGCGATCTTTAGTAGCGGATGCGGGGGCCTCGGAGCCCTTGAAAAGCACCTCCGTGCTTCTTCGTGACGAGTGTCAAGAGCCCGCCAGGGTTTGGTGCTGTGCCGGATCAAACTCCCACAAATTGAAGTCCCGCTGTTGGCAGGGGAGAATCCGGCGGATGAGCATGACCTGGATTACGTTGACAAGCTTGAGCTTCTTGTTCACCAGGGTTTGGAGTCAGGATTGGAGTCCGGTCAGCTCTTCCGAATCTCCCCACTGCAGGCCCTTCTCTTTCCAGGAAGTGAGCCGCATGGGGATGCGAGATCTGAATTCGGAGGCCGCTGCCCATTTAGGGTCACGTGGCTCGGTGATGTAGAACCACCCCGATTGCCATCCTTTGATGGTTTCCACAAAGGCGCCCTCAAGCCAAGTGACGTTGGGCATCTTGCCCACCATGGCGCCTCCGCACTCTGCTTGGCTGCCCTTCACAACCTTCGGCTTGACATTGAAGGTCTTTAACCACAAGCCGAAGTGGGGCTGGATGCAGAGGAAGGCCTCGCACACGACGATAAACGCCAAGATGTTGAGGATGAAATTCAGGGCCAGATCGTGGAAATCCAAGCCATAGTAGAACATGAGTCCCCGGAGAAAGGGGTGGAGTGGGAAGCCCAGTGCGCGGAGGAAATGGGGAAGGAATACCACCCTCTCATGGGGCCCGGAGGTGGGGATGAGCTGCCCCTTGTTGGGGAGCCGGTGCGCGATGTCGCTGGACAAATATCCGGCGCTGCGCAGCTTCTTGATCTGCCCCTCGTAACGGAGGAGGCCATCCACTTGCCTCCCGCTCCGGACATGGCTAGAGAAGGTTGAGGTGAGATGTGTGGACTTGGGCGCTGGAGCTCGAGTGCACGGAGATGGATAAGCGAAGGAGGAAGAAGGCGTAGGTAAAAAGGTGGATCCTTATCCCCTTATATATGGGCGGATGAAAATATGTGACCCCACTAGCCTGGTAAAACTCGCTTATCTCCCAAGCGCCGCAATCAATGGCGCAGTTGGGTTACCCACGTCCGTATTGATGAGAATCACGGGATAAGGGGACACGATCTCTGCTTCGACAAGATGTGCCAAGGAAACCGCTTCGCTAAGCGTGCTGAGGTGGAATAATAAAAATGATTCAAGTAAAGGCTTGGTTGTGGTGTGATGTCACGCCACAAAATACGTCAGCAGATCGAACTTGTGTAAATATTATTCTCAATATGGTGGTATGTGGAATTTATTTTGCAGAGCCGGATACTATCCTGGTGTTCACAATCTTCTATGAATTATTCGGAGGAGGAAACCGCCTTGCAATGCCGAAGACAATATGCGCGTCGGACTCGTCTCATTGAAGCCTGGTTCAGGGGCTACTCAGGGAGTCCTTGACTAGGGGGTGTCCGGATAGCCGAACTATCATCATTGGCCGGACCCCAAGACTATGAGGATACAAGATTGAAGACTTCGTCTCGTGTCCGGATGGGACTTTCCTTGGCGTGGAAGGCAAGCTTGGCAATACGGATATGTAGATCTCCTACCATTGTAACCCACTGTAACCCTAGCCCTCTCGGTGTCTATATAAACCGGAGGGTTTTAGTCCATAGGACGAAGAACAATCATACCATAGGCTAGCTTCTAGGGTTTAGCCTCCTTGATCTCGTGGTAGATCCACTCTTGTACTACCCATATCATCAATATCAATCAAGCAGGAGTAGGGTTTTACCTCCATAGAGGGCCCGAACCTGGGTAAAAACATCGTGTCCCTTGTCTCCTATTACCATCCGCCTAGACGCACAGTTCGGGACCCCCTACCCGAGATCCGCCGGTTTTGACACCGACAGGGGAGTTGATACGTCCATTTTGCATCATGTTATTATATCAATATTTATTGCATTATGGGCTACTATTACACATTATATCTCAATACTTATGGCTATTCTCTCTTATTTTACAAGGTTTACCGTGAAGAGGGGGAATGCCGGCAGCTGGAATTCTGGCTGGAAAAGGAGCAAACATTGGAAACCTATTCGTGACCGCTCCAAAAATCATGAAACTCGACGAAACCTATTTTTGGAATTAATAAGAATTATTGAGCAAAAGAAATACATCAGGGGGCCCACACCCTGTCCAGGAGGGTGGGGGCGCCCACCCCTACTAGGCGTGCCCCCTGTCTCCTGGGCCCCCTGGTGGCCCCCCGGTGTCCATCTTCTGCTATATGAGGGCTTTTACCCTAGAAAAAATCGGGGGCAATCTTATGGGACAAAACTCCGCCGCCACGAGGCGGAACCTTGGCGGAACCAATTTAGGGCTCTGGCGGAGCTGTTCTACCGGGGACACTTCCCTCCAGGAGGGGGAAATCATCACCAACGTCATCACCAACGATCCTCTCATCGGTAGGGGGTCAATCTCCATCAACATCTTCACCAGCACCATCTCCTCTCAAAACCCTAGTTCATCTCTTGTATCCAATCTTGTATCAAAACCACAAATTGTTACCTGTGGGTTGCTAGTAGTGTTGATTACTCCTTGTAGTTGATGCTAATTGGTTTACTTGGTGTAAGATCATATGTTTAGATCCTTAATGCATATTATTACTCCTCTGATTATGAACATGAATATGGTTTGTGAGTAGTTACATTTGTTCCTGAGGACATGGGTGAATTCTTGCTATTAGTAGTCATGTGAATTTGGTATTCGTTCTATATTTTGATGAGATGTATGTTGTCTTTTCCTCTAGTGGTGTTATGTGAACGTTGACTACATGATACTTCACCATTATTTGGGCCTAGAGGAAGGCATTGGGAAGTAATAAGTAGATGATGGGTTGCTAGAGTGACAGGAGCTTAAACCCTAGTTTATGCATTGCTTCGTTAGGGGCTGATTTGGATCCATATGTTTAATGTTGTTGAGGGAGTCCTGGATTAGGGGGTGTCCGGATGGCCGGACTATCACCGTTGGCCGGACTCCTAGACTATGAAGATGCAACATTGAAGACTTCGTCCCGTGTCCGGATGGGACTTTCCTTGGCATGGAAGGCAAGCTTGGTGATACGGATATGTAGATCTCCTACCATTGTAACCAACTCTGTGTAACCCTAGCCCTCTCTGGTGTCTATATAAACTGGAGGGTTTTAGTCCATAGGACGAACAACAATCATACCATAGGCTAGCTTCTAGGGTTTAGCCTCTTTGATCTCGTGGTAGATCTACTCTTGTACTACCCATATCATCAATATTAATCAAGCGTGAGTAGGGTTTTACCTCCATCGAGAGGGCCGAAACTGGGTAAAAACATCGTGTCCCTTGTCTCCTGTTACCATCCGCCAAGACGCACAGATTCGGGACCCCCTACCGAGATCCGCCGGTTTTGACACCGACATTGGTGCTTTCATTGAGAATTCCTCTGTCGTCACCTTTAGGCCCGATGGCTCCTTCGATCATCAACAACGACGCGGTCCAGGGTGAGACTTTTCTCCCCGGACAGATCTTTGTATTCGGCGGCTTTGCACTGCAGGCCAATTCACTTGGCCATCTGGAGCAGATCAAAAGCTACGCGCCTGGCCATTAGGTCAGATTTGGGAGTTTGAACCACACGGCTGACATCCGCGGAGACTTGATCTTCGACGGATACGAGCCACAGCCAAGCACGCCGCACTGTCTAAATGGGTATGATCTAGCTCTGCCACCGGACAGTACCCTGGAGGCCGCACCAGCGTCCGCTCCGACCCCTAGTTCGGAGCCGACTTCGCCGGTCGAGGACGAGTGGCTGGACACTGCCTCGGGGGCTACGATCTCTACGGCGATTGAGCCGAACACCATCCATGTCCTTCGCGAAAGCCCGTGACTCGAGGTGCCGGACTCCTCTCCGGACCAACCTCCCGCGCTCTTCCACTCAGATCCGTGGTGCGCTGTTATGGAGTTCACCATCATGACATCTTTCAAAGACTCGCTCTTTGGCGACATCCTGAATTCACTAAAGTCTCTCTCTTTATCAGGAGAGCCCTGGCCGGACTATGGACAGGAAGGCTGGGATGCGGACGTCGAAGAAATTCAATGCCCACCCACCACCCACTTTGTAGCCACTGTCGATGATTTGACCGACATGCTCGACTTCGACTCCGACGACATCGACGGTATGGACGACGATGCAAGAGACAACCAAGAACCAGCTCCTATAGGGTGTTGGACAGCCACCCCATCTAACGATGTATACATGGTGGATACACCTAAAGGAAGTGACGACAAGGAACAACGGGACGCTACGAAGGATAAGTCCCTCGAAAAGCAGTCAAGACGGTGACGAAAGCGCCGCACAAAGTCCCGCCTCGACAAAGACGGTGGCCATACAGACCCAGCCATAGAGCAGGTCGCACCAGTGCACAACGAACATGCCATCGAACAACCGTCCGAATAGGACAACTTAGATAAACAACCCGCCCCCGGCGAAGATGACATTCCGGACGATCTCACACCGAACAAGTGGTTGGAGCAGAAGAACCTCCACAAAAGGCTCGTCACAACTGTGCGTAGCCTGAAAAAGCAGAAGCAGAAGCTCAAAACAGCGGAAGATGCACACAGAATCAGATGGAGCAAAGTATTCAACACCGCAGACAAATACGGTGATAGTCGCCAAACAAAGAGCTACCCGAAACGCAAACTACTGCCCGAATTCGATGAGGAGGCCGTAGAGCCCCCACAATCAAGGAACAAAGAGGCCGCCCGGTCGGGTAGACGACCACATGACAAGCATAGAGCGGCAAGTGGCACCGCACACAAGCCGGCACGCGATCCGCATAAGGATTCGCCCCAAAAGGATGGCCCAGTTGGGTCTATCTATGGGCCAAGAAAACAAGCTCTAGCGAGCAATGCCGCACGTCAAGTATCCGAACATCACGCCGCGCACCCCCTATGTTTCACCGATGAGGTGCTGGATCATGAATTTCCAGCGGGATTCAAGCCCATAAACATAGAGGCATACGACGGAACGACAGACCCTAGAGTCTGGATTGAGGATTACATCCTCCACATACACATGGCAAGTGGAGATGACCTCCACGCCATAAAATATTTACCCCTCAAGCTCAAAGGGCCAGCCTGGCATTGGCTTAAAAGCCTCCCCGAAAACACTATTGGAAGTTGGGAAGAGCTCGAGGATGCTTTTCGGGCCAATTTTCAAGGGACCTATGTCCGACCTCCGGACGCAGACGATTTAAGTCACATAACCCAACAGCCCGGAGAGTCAGCCCGAAAATTCTGGAATAGGTTTCTCACCAAAAAGAACCAAATAGTCGACTATCCGGACGCCGAAGCCTTAGCAGCTTTCAAACATAACGTCCGAGATGAATGGCTCGCCAGACACCTCGTCCAGGAAAAGCCAAGAACAATGGCCGCATTAACAAGCCTCATGACCCGCTTTTGCGCGGGAGAGGATAGATGGCTGGAAAGGTGCAGTACCAGCGACCCAAGTACGTCTGAAGTCAGGGATGGAAATGGGAAACCATGACGCAGCAAGGAGCAGCGCCGGACCAAGGGAAATAGTCCGAAGAGCACGACAGTCAACGCCGGATTCAAAAGCTCTTGGCAGAACAACAAAAAACTGCCTCTTAAGGACAACAGCGACGAGCTATCCAACCTACACAAAATCATGGACAAGATATGCCAAATCCACAGTACTCTCGGGAAGCCGGCAAACCATACCCACAGAGATTGTTGGGTCTTCAAGCAGTCCGGCCGACTTAACGCCGAACATAGGGGGCTCGACACACCAAGTGAGGACGACGAACCCCACAAGCAGAGCACCGGAAAACAAAATAATTTCCCACAAGAGGTCAAAACAGTAAACTCACTTCAAGTGACAAAAGGGAAAAACAGAGTGGCGCCGATTGAAATACGCGCCGCATGGTCCACCCCAGCGGAGTCCCGACACTAGATGTCAAAACCAATCACCTTCGACCATCAGGATTACTCCGGAAGTATACGGAACATAGGATGGACTGCTTTGATATTAGATCCCATAATCGACGGACTACAATTTACACAAGTCCTAATGGACGGCGGCAGTGATCTAAACCTGCTATATCAGGACACAATCCGCAGAATGGGGATAGACCCAACCAAAATTCGCCATAGCAACACTTCCTTTAAAGGAGTGACGCCAGTCCCATATGCCCATTGTACGGGCTCTCTACCACTACAGGTTGTGTTTGGCTCATCCGACAACTTCCATCGCGAAAAGTTAGTCTTCCACATCGCCCCATTTAAAAGTAGCTATCAAGCACTCTTTGGGGACGAAGCTTTACCGCTTTTAATGCAATACCGCATTACGCATCTCTCACACTTAAAATGCCCGGTCCACGCGGCATCATCTCATTAAAGGGAAACTTCGAGTGTTCCTCGAATAAGGAAGAATGTGAGACTGTGTTGACAGCCACACACTAATCCGGCTTTGCTGATCAAAGCACCTAAACAGGTCATTCAGACCCCGGACATGGTTAGGCGAGTCCGGTATAAATAAACAAGGGGCTTACTAGCCACACACCCCCGTACAAGGGGTTGCATGCATGTACAACAAGAGACAATAAAGCTCACTTTTATTCGCTTTTCGAATCGTACTCTGTTTATTTAATATAAAGTACATTTTTCGCACAACCTTTCTTCAACTAAGTTCTTCTCTTTTACAGATGAACACCGTGCTACACCCGTGCAGGATACGGCACAACGGAGACATAGGCGCAGACGTGTAGTAGGGACCCGTTGCAAGGATTCTTTTCAGATTAAGACCCTGCATAAACCTTTTTTACTGTCTCTTGTTGATGCACATCCCCCGGTTTCTTGCTATAACCGATGAGGAGGCTTGCATTTTGGTATCGGCCGCGTCGAGAAATTTTTATGCGTGCACGGACACAAGGGGCTTAGGCATTGTTACGCCCGTTTTCATAAAGACCGAATACCTTAGGGAGTGTTCGCGCCTCGAAGTTAGGCCTTATATGCGTCGACTCCGAATCATGTCTTTGGTCAAATGTTGGGTTTGCCCGCTCCTGTGTTTTGCTGCCTTACGCTCCGCTCTATCGGCTAACGCGGCACTGTGGAGAACTATCGTGATTGTGCCCTAGTTCGCCGGGTGAGCACCTCAAGAGAGAAAGCCAAAACCGATCGTCATGATATAGCGTGAGACTGGTCAACCACTCGATGACCCACCGAATGTTTAGAATTCCTCCGCATTAACGAAGGACTGTTTCTCGTCGAGCACACGCGCCGAATTGAGAGCGCGGTGCCCCTAGGGGCTATATAGTAGCCCCACCATCGAACTCCTATGGCTAAGTGAAAGTGATAAAGCATTATAGTCCGGTTGCCTAGTTTGCTACGCTATCACCTCCTTCACAGACCAAGACGTTGGATTAAGTGTGAAAATGTGCTTTTTGCAACACCCCACACTACGTGCGTGGGTAATGAAGTCAAGACTGCCATCTTTCAAAGTTATATACACATATACATTAACGTCAGACAGAGGTATTTCAATACTTGAATGCACAAGTATAAAAAGTCCTTATATTATATTGAAACATCGTTTCACAAATCATACATGTCACTAGAACATAATATCCTTCGAGCACTGCGTCTCTATTAAACGAGCGCCCGGCAGGACTTCCTCAAAATAGTGCTCGGCAGTGTACGGGCTTCGTCTCAATCCTCGATGCAACGTCGGTGGCCTTCATCTCCGCCCAAAGATGTCTTGACACGGCAAGAGCCATCCGCGCACCCTCTATGCATGTCGACCGCTTCATTGCACCAATATGCGGCACCGCACCAAGGAACCGCTGCACCAAGCCAAAATAACTCTTCGCTCAGCCTGCTCGCCACAAATGAGTCACGACATCCTTCATGGCAAGTCCGGACAACCTATTCAGCTCAGCCCATTCGGCCAAACGATCGGTCAATGGAAGCGGACGCTCTGGACTATGGAACTGCGACCAAAAAAGCTCTTCCATTCCGTAATCCTTTTGGCCTCGGAAGTGTGCGACCGCGTCTGCGGCACTCGCCGCCAAATCCAGATAAGCATCCTCCGCACCCCACAGCTGGCCCAACTGAGCATACTTAGGATCTGTCAATTTCCTCCGCAGCAGAAAAGGCTTTCCAGCCGTAATATCTTCGGCCTGACGCAGCTCCTCTTTCATAGCTCTCATCGCAGAGCGAGCATCCTTGGCCTCAATAGTGGCCTTTTTTAGGTCATCTTGTTCCGCTCGCCCTTCTTTTTCAAGAAGCTCGCAACGGTCGGTGGCATTCTTCAACTTTACGGCCATCTCGGCCATTTCTTTCTTGCTTCGGCAGTGAGCAGCCTGTTCGGCTCTCAGCTCTTCGGCCGCTTTTAAGGCAGCCGCATCACTTTTTCGGGCTTGCTCCTTGGCTCGGGCGAGCTCCGCCCGAAGGTTCTCCATGGCAGCGGCACCATCTGCGTCAAGCATACATGTTGTAAGGCACAGACATTTAGCTACCTTACCGGGTGTCCGCGGAGAAGCTGCATACCTTGCGACTCGTCAAGCCGCTTATTGACAAGCGTGATGTCGAATCCGCCACGCAAGTTGCCGCTTTAGTTCGGCAAATTCATCATCCGCTTGCCACGGGACGCCGCCACCTACATAGGAAGAGCGATATTATACAGGATTATGATCCTTGGCGCTGTCATTTTTGACACACACCGAGTCTCAAAGCGCTACTATCTATACAGGCACATTCTATATGCCAAACTGTCAGAAGGTACATCATTTTGCGTACCTCAAAACCCGTCAGTAAACTTATGACAGCTTCATGCAATCCACTTTCAGCGGATGAAATCCTTTCAATCACCGTACCCATTAGCACACGGTGATCTTCCGAGATAGACACTCGCCCGAGCAGATCTTTCAACTCCTCCGACCGTACACCAGTCGGAGACGGACTCGTCCGATGGCCTTTTTCGAAGGCCGGACGCAGAGGGCTTTGAGGGGACCTACGACTGCCTTCGGGCCCCGACGGATTCGGAGAAACCCTCCGCGACGACACCTCAGGGTCGTCTGCCTCGCATGACGGTTCGGCAGGCGGAGGCGTTTCGCTCTCCATCATCTCTAGATCAAGATCCCCGGAAGACGAGCTCTGCTGAGAAGGGCTGATATCCAAACTACAAGGAAAAAAATCGGTTATGTTCAGAAATAAAACAGGGATGTCTCCCATTTTAGGAAAACGCCCCTCTTTACTTACGGCTCGCTGGAGGGCTGATCTCCTTGGGGAAATTGTGCGGCCGGGGCATCTCCCGCCACAGACCTGGCGAAGATTTCTTCCCGCTTTGAGGCCTTGGCCTCCGGATCTTCAGAAGCGGTCCTCTTCTCCCCTTGGAGGGAGGGATTCTCGATCCCCCCCTTTCTTGAAAGCCTCCTTCATGAGGCGATAGCTTCTGTTCCCCCCTTTGCCCTCTTCCAAAGGCACAGCCTCCAGCATCTTGGTTAACACAGGATCCGGCGTGGTCTCAGGGAGGGGGGCCGGACACCTTATTAGTTTTGCTTTGGCTATCCACTCCTGTTCAAGGGACAGCTCTTTAAAGGGCAAGTTAATGATAAAAGTACGGATAGCGTGTCCTCGGTTGCAGCTCAGACCTATGTCCTCGGTCAAGTCCGGACACATCTCTTGTGATCCGAAGAACAGTTTATACATCTCCACGGGCGTCGCGCCCATGAAGTGTTGGAGAGCTCGTGGTCCCTCCGGATTAAATTCCCACAGGCGGAGGGGGCGACGTTTGCAGGGCAGAAGGCGCCGAATCAGCATGACCTGCGCCACTACGACCAGATTGATCTCTCTCTCCCTTGGAGGTCTCGAATACGGCCCTGCAGCAGAGGAACGTCCTTGGACGGCCCCCAGTCGAGCCCTTTGTTGACCCATGATGCCAGCCGCTGTGGAGGACCCAGGAGGAAGGCAGGTGGCGCCACCCATTTGGTGCCCTTGAAACCGCTCCTGTTGCCATAAACCGAGCACCTCTTGAAAAGAGCCCTCGGGCCATGGAGCGTCAGCATTTTTGCTTATAACATCCCCTCCACACTCTGTCTGCTGCCCCTTGATCATCTTCGGCTCCACTTTGAAGGTCTTGAGCCACAATCCGAAGTGAGGGGTAATGCGTAGGAAGGCTTCGCATACGACAATGAACGATGAGATGTGGAGGATGGACTCCGGATCCAAGTCATGGAATTCCAGCCCATAATAAAACATGAGCCCCCTCATGAAGGGGTCCATCGGGAAGCCTAAACCCCAAAGGAAGTGAGACACGAACACCATGCTCTCACCAGGCTCGGGAGTAGGAATAACCTGCCCTTGGGCAGGCAGCCTATGCAAAATTTCCCAGGTTAGATACCTGGCGTCTCTCAGCTTTAGCTCGTCTTCTTCCGTGACGGAAGAAGGCATCCACCGGCCTTGCAGGTCGGAGCCGGACATCGTTGAAGGTCCGAAGCGCCTGAATCTAGAGCTTTGGGTGTTGGAACTCGAGGCGAGGGGCGGATTCGATTGAGATTGAAAGAAAGGAGCAGGCCTTGGTCTCATTATAAAGAGGTTGAATACCAAGAGCCCTCCCCGTGGCCGTTTGGGACTCGCCTTCGATAGAGGGGGCATGCCAACGGGCACGGTTGGGTTACCCACGCCCGTATTGATGAGGATCCCGGAATAAGGGGGCACGATCTCTGCTTTGATAAGACGTGCCAAGGAAACCGCCTCGCTAAACGCACTGAGGTGGGATAGTAAAAACGATTCGAATAAAGGCCTGGCCGTGGTGTGATGTCACGTCGAGGAATACGTCAGTAGATCGTGTAAAGATTATTCTCTCTACGGTGGTATGTGGAACTTGTTTTGTAGAGCCGGACACTATCCTTGTGTTCAAAATCTTCTATGAAGGATTCGGAGGAGGAACCCGCCTTGCAATGCCGAAGACAATATGCACGCCAAACTCGTCGTCATTGAAGCCTGGTTCAAGGGCTACTGAGGGAGTCCTAGATTAGGGGGTGTCCGGATGGCCGTACTATCACCGTTGGCCGGACTCCTAGACAATGAAGATACAAGATTGAAGACTTCGTCCCGTGTCCGGATGGGACTTTCCTTGGCGTGGAAGGCAAGCTTGGCGATACGGATATGTAGATCTCATACCATTGTAACCGACTCTGTGTAACCCTAGCCCTCTCCGGTGTCTATATAAACCGGAGGGTTTTAGTCCATAGGACGAACAACAATCATACCATAGGCTAGCTTCTAGGGTTTAGCCTCTTTGATCTCGTGGTAGATCTACTCTTGTACTACCCATATCATCAATATTAATCAAGCAGGAGTAGGGTTTTACCTCCATCGGGAGGGCCCAAACCTGGGTAAAAACATCGTGTCCCTTGTCTCCTGTTACCATCCCCTAGACGCACAGTTCGGTACCCCCTACCCGAGATCCGCTGGTTTTGACACCGACAGCTGTGGTTAGGTTTACCTTAATACTTCTTTTGTAGTTGCGGACGTTTGCAATAGGGGTTAATCATAAGTGGGATGCTTGTCCAAGTAAGGGCAGTACCCAAGCACCGGTCCACCCACATATCAAATTATCAAAGTACCGAGCGTGAATCATATGAACGTGATGAAAACTAGCTTGACGATAATTCCCATGTGTCCTTGGGAGCTCCTTTCTGATTATTAGAAATTTTCCAGGCTTATCCTTTGCTACGTAAAGGATTGGGCCACCTTGCTGCACTTTATTTACTTTATTTACTTGTTACTCGTTACAATTTATCTTATCACAAAACTATCTATCACCTACAATTTCAGTGCTTGCAGAGAAAACCTTACTGTAAACCGCTTATCATTTCCTTCTGCTCCTCGTTGGGTTCGACACTCTTACTTATCGAAAGGACTACTATAGATCCCCTAAACTTGTGGGTCATCAGCGTCCTGGCCTCCCCCTGCGGGGCGGCTTTCCTTTTCTTCTCCTCCCCAATGTGGGTAGGCGGAATTTCTTCGTGTTTCCCCCCGCCTCCGCGGGAGGAATCTACCTCGTCGTCCTCGGACGACGAGTCTATGACGGCCTTGCGCCGAGGACCCTTCCTGGTCCCCAGGGCCGCCCTCTTAGACCCTTCAGACTCCCCAGATGGGGCGGCCCTTTTCTTCTCCTCCTCCCCTTCGTGGGAGGAGCGTGCCTCATCGTCTTCGGACGAGGCGTCCGGTGTGACCTTACGCCGGAGACCCTTCCTGGTCCCCGTGGCCTTCTTTTCGGCCTTCTTTTCCGGCACCTTGTAAGGCGCCGGGACTAGCATCTCCGTCAAGAGAGCGGTTGCTGGATCTTCCAGCAGTGGAGCCGGACAGTCGATCCACTCCGCCGTCACCACGTAATCTTGATTAAATACGCACGATGACTTAAAATCCTCCCATGTGTATGCTGGGAAAGGTACACATGGTGATGGTCAGAAAACTCACCGGATGGGGGAGCCGCGTGGCGTGGAGTCCGCGGTCCTCGGATTTGGGAGGAGGTATTTCGGAGGCCTTGAATAGCACCTTCCATGCATCCTTGTGCATCATGCCGTAAAGCTCTTGAAGTGTCTGGTGTTCGGCCGGATCGAACTCCCACAGATTGAATGCCCGTCTTTGGCACGGAAGGATTCGGCGGAAGAGCATGACCTGGACCACGTTGATAAGTTTGATCTTCTTGTCCATCATATTTTTAATGCAGTTCTGAAGTCCTGTCAGCTCTGCAAGTTCGCCCCAGGCCAGGCCCTTCTTTTCCCAGGAAGTGAGCCGCATGGGAATTCTGGATCGGAACTCAGGGGCCGCCGCCCAGTTGGTGTCGCGCGGCTCGGTGATGTAGAACCACCCCGATTGCCACCCTTTCATGGTCTCCGCGAAGGAGCCGTCGATCCAGGTAACATTGGGCATCCTGCCCACCATGGCGCCTCCGCACTCCGCTTGCTAGCCACTCACGATCTTCGGCTTCACGCAGAAGATTCGTAGCCACAGGCCGAGGTGGGGCTTGATGCGGAGGAAGGCCTTGCACACGACGATAAACGCCGAGATGTTGAGGACGAAATTTGGGGCTAGATCGTGGAAGTCCAGCCCATAGTAAACATGAGCCCACTGACAAAGGGATGAAGTGGAAATCCCTGTCCGCGGACGAAATTGGCGAGGAACATGACCCTCTAGTGGGGTCCCGGAGTGGGAATGATCTGCCCTGCATCCGGGAGCCGGTGCGCAATGTCTGCGGCCAAGTATCCGGCTGCCCGGAGCTTTGCAATGTTCTCCTCCTTGACGATGGAGGCCACCCACTTGCCTCCCGCTCCGGGCATGTTTTGGCTGTGCGGAGAAGGTGTGAACTAGGGCGCTGGAGCTCGAGGGTGCGAGAAAGGATAAGCAAAGGAAGAAGAAGGCGTGGGTGAAAATGGGGGATCCTTATCCCTTTATAGAGGCAACGAAAATGGAGCGCCTCCCCACTTGCCCGTTAAAAATCGCTTGTTTCCCAAGCGCCATGATGGATGGCGTGGTTGGGTTACCCGTACCCGTATTGATGAAAATCCCGTGATAAGGGGACATGATCTCTGCTTCGACAAAACTTGACAAGGAAGCCGCCTCGCAATACGTGCGGTGGCTGGTTGTGGGAAAACGGTTCGAATAATGGCTCGACCATAGTGTCGTGTCATGTTATCTAAAGTTGTCAGCAGATTATATTTGTGGAATATTGTTCTCTCTACGGTGGTATGTGAAAATCGTCTTGCAGAGCCGGCCGCTGTTCGTTACAATAGGTACTTTGGAGTATTCGCAGATGGAACCTGCCTTGCAATGCCGAAGACAATCTACGCGTCGGGCTCATCGCCATTGAAGCCTGGTTCAGGGGCTACTGAGGGAGTCCTGGATTAGGGGGTATCCGGACAGCCGGACAATATACTTTGGCCGGACTGATGGACCGTGAAGATACAAGACTCAAGACTTCATCCCGTGTCCGGATGGGACTCTCCTTTGCGTGGAAGACAAGCTTGGCGATCCGGATATTAGATTTCCTTCTTTGTAACCGACCCTGTGTAACCCTAGCCTCCTCCGGTGTCTATAAACCGGAGGGTTTAGTCCGTAGAGGGACAATCATAATCATCATAGGCCAGCTTCTAGGGTTTAGCCTCTACGATCTCGTGGTAGATCAACTCTTGTAATACTCATATCATCAAGATCAAACAAGCAGGAAGTAGGGTTTTACCTCCATCGAGAGGGCCCGAACCTGGGTAAAACATCGTGTCCCCTGCCTCCTGTTACCATTAGCCTTAGACGCACAGATCGGGACCCCCTACCCGTGATCCGCCGGTTTCGACACCGACACCCGGAGACCAAGAGCTCAAGCATGAATTGCAGGCCCTGCCACTCCTCCTCCTGCTGTTGTCACCTGTACTCCCTCTCGAAGTCCTCCATGATGGCCTGCAGGAGCCGTTCCTCCTCCTCGATCGCCATGGCGGGAGGTTGCGGTGGTGGTAGCGATGGGAAGGGAGACGATGCGTCAGGCCACAGATCCGCGTGTGGCCACGTATACTTGGCGGGCTCGACACGCGTGCACGAGGCACAGCGCGCGCACTGTGGGATACACGGGGCAGGCTCCCACGACCGGAAAAAGGTGGCGCGGCGCATGTCGTGCTCATCTTAAAACCAGGTGTCCCAAAGTGGCGAGTCCACGGCGTACCTGCGGTCGGCGAGGAGCTCACACGAGATCCTAGTGCGGCAACGGCCGATCTCCTATAGGCGGGCGCGGCCTATCGCCGGCACGGGGGGAATGGGCACCTGATGCGGGCTCAGTTGCTACCCATTGGGGAGGTGGGCGTCTGACCACGGCAACGGAGTGCCTGTCTCCCAGTACCGGCGGAACACATCGACTCCGACATGGGCCTGAAGCGTGGCGCGGCCGCGGGAGGGGAGATGGAGAACAGAGCTTGAGACGTCGAGTGGCTGGTCGCGCTACCAGAAGATGAGCCCGCCTCGTGGTCGTGCTTGGCCTTCTTGCCTAGGTGCCACTTCCAGAAGGTAGCGAGGTCGACGTGTTGGGGAACGTTGCATAAAATAAAAAATTTCCTACGTTCACCAAGATCAATCTAGGAGTTCATCCAGCAACGAGAGAGAGGAGTGCATCTACATACCCTTGTAGATCGCGAGCGGAAGCATTCAAGAGAATGGGGTTGAGGGAGTCGTACTCGTCGTGATCCAAATCACCGGAGATCCTAGCGCCGAACGGACGACACCTCGCGCTCAACACACGTGACGGTCACGCGGACGCCTCCTCCTTCTTGATCCAGCAAGGGAAGGAGAGGTTGATGAAGATCCAAAGACGACGGCGTGGTGGTGGATGCAAGAGGATCCGGCAGGCTTCCAGCTGCGTCTGGGAGGGAGAGGTGTAGCAAGGGGGAAGGGAGGCACCAAGATGCAGGGTACGGCTGCCCTCCCTCCCCCCTCTTTATATAGGGTCCCCAGGGGTCGCCGGCCCTAGGAGATGGGATCTCCTAGGGGGGCGGCGGCCAAGGGGGGAACTTGCCCCCCAAGGCAAGTCGAGGCGCCCCCTCCCCTAGGGTTCCCAACCCTAGGCGCAGGGGGACCCAAGGGGGGGCGCACCAGCCCACCAAGGGCTGGTTTCCCTCCCACTTCAGCCCACGGGGCCCTCCGGGATAGGTGGCCCCACCCGGTGGACCCCCGGGACCCTTCTGGTGGTCCCCATACAATACCGGTGACCCCCGAAACTCTCCCGATGGCCGAAATAGCACTTCCTATATATAATTCTTCACCTCTGGACTATTCTGGAACTCCTCGTGATGTTAGGGATCTCATCCGGGACTCCGAACAACTTTCGGTTTGTTGCATACTAATATCTCTACAACCCTAGCATCACCGAACCTTAAGTGTGTAGACCCTACGGGTTCGGGAGATATGCAGACATGACCGAGATGCCTCTCCGGTCAATAACCAACAGGGGGATCTGGATACCCTTGTTGGCTCTCACATACTCCTAGATGATATCAGCGGATGAACCACGATGTCGAGGATTCAATTAACCCCATATACAATTCCCTTTGTCAATCGGTACGTTACTTGCCCGAGACTCGATCGTCGGTATCCCAATACCTCGTTTAGTCTCTCGCATCGCAAGTCACTTTACTCATACCGTAATGCATGATCCCGTGACCAGACACTTGGTCACACTGAGCTCATTATGATGATGCATTACCGAGTGGGCCCAGAGGTACCTCTCCGTCATACGGAGTGACAAATCCCAGCCTCAATTCGTGCCAACCCAATGAGACACTTTCGAGATACCCGTAGTGCACCTTTATAGTCACCCGATTACGTTGTGGACGTTTGGCACACCCAAAGCACTCCTACGGTATCCGGAGTTGCACAATCTCATGGTCTAAGGAAATGATACTTGACACTTGGAAAAGCTCTAGCTAAACGAACTACACGATCTTTGAGCTATGCTTAGGATTGTCTTGTCCATCACATCATTCTCCCAATGATGTGATCCCATTATCAACGACATCCAATGCCCATAGTCAGAAACCATGACTATCTGCTGATCAACGAGCTAGTCAACTAGAGGCTTACTAGGGACATGTTGTGATCCATGTATTCACACGTGTATTACGATTTCCGGATAATACGCTTATAGCATGAATAATGGACAATTATCATGAACAAAGAAATATAATAATAACCATTTATTATTGCCTCTAGGGCATATTTCAACAGGTCTCCCACTTGCACTAGAGTCAATAATCTAGTTACATTGTGATGTATCGAACACCCATTGCGTCCTGGTGTTGATCATGTTTTGCTCTAGGGAGAGGTTTAGTCAACGGATCTGCTACATTCAGGTCCGTATGTACTTTACAAATATCTAGGTCTCCATCTTGAACATTTTCACGGAGGGAGTTGAAGCGACGCTTCATGTGCCTGGTCTTCTTGTGAAACCTAGGCTCCTTGGCAAGTGCAATACCTCCAGTGTTGTCACAGAAGAGTGTAATCGGCCCCGACGCATTGGGTATGACACCTAAGTCGGTGATGAACTCCTTCACCCAGATTGCTTCTTGTGCTGCCTCTGAGGTTGCCATGTACTCCGCTTCACATGTAGATCCCGCCACGACGCTCTGCTTGCAACTGCACCAGCTTACTGCCCCACCATTCAATATATACATGTATCCGGTTTGTGACTTAGAGTCATCCAGATCTGTGTCGAAGCTAGTGTCGACGTAACCCTTTACGACGAGCTCTTCGTCACCTCCATATACGAGAAACATGTCCTTAGTCCTTTTCAGGTACTTAAGGATGTTCTTGACCGCTGTCCAGTGTTCCTTGTCGGATTACTTTGGTACCTTCCTACCAAACTTACGGCAAGGTTTATATCAGGTCTGGTACAGGTCATGGCATACATGATAGATCCTATGGCTAAGGCATAGGGGATGACACTCATCTCTTCTTTATCTTCTGCCGTGGTCGGGCATTGAGCCGAGCTCAATTTCACACCTTGCAACACAGGCAAGAACCCCTTCTTGGACTGATCCATATTGAACTTCTTCAATATCTTATCAAGGTATGTGCCTTGTGAAAGACCTATGAGGCGTCTCGATCTATCTCTATAGATTTTGATGCCTAATATGTAAGCAGCTTCTCCAAGATCCTTCATTGAAAAACACTTATTCAAGTAGGCCTTTATGCTGTCCAAAAGTTCTATATCATTTCCCATCAAGAGTATGTCATCCACATATAATATGAGAAATGCTACAGAGCTCCCACTCACTTTCTTGTAAACGCAGGCTTCTCCATAAGTCTGCATAAACCCAAACGCTTTAATCATCTCATTAAAGTGAATGTTCCAACTCCGAGATGCTTGCCCCAGCCCATAGATGGAGCGCTGGAGCTTGCATACCTTGTTATCATTCTTAGGGTCGACAAAACCTTCCGGCTGCATCATATACAGTTCTTCCTTAGGTGACCGTTAAGGAATGTTGTTTTGACGTCCATTTGCCATATCTCATAATCATAGTATGTAGCAATTGCTAACATAATTCGGACAGACTTCAACTTTGCTACGGGAGAGAATGTCTCATCGTAGTCAATCCCTTGAACTTGTCGATAGCCCTTAGCGACAAGTCGAGCCTTATATATGGTAACATTACCATCCGCGTCCGTCTTCTTCTTGAAGATCCATTTGTTTTCTATTGCTCGACGATCATCGGGCAAGTCTGTCAAAGTCCACACTTTGTTTTCATACATGGATCCTATCTCGGATTGCATGGCTTCAAGCCATTTGTTGGAATCTGGGCCCGCCATTGCTTCTTCATAGTTCGAAGGTTCACCGTTGTCTAACAACATGATTTCTAAGACAGGGTTGCTGCACCACTCAGTGCGGAACGTGTCCTTGTGGACCTTGAAGTTCAAGAAGAGCTTGATCCAAGTATCTTGATCATCATCATTAACCTCCTCCTTGTCGTTGCGAGTGCACCACAGAACATCTTCCCGAGCTGTGCTACTCACCGTTCAAGAGGCAATACTTCATCAAGTTCCACTTTCCTCCCACTTAATTCTTTCGAGAGAAACTCTTTCTCCAGAAAGGACCCGTTCTTGGCAACAAAGATCTTGCCCTTGGATCTTAAGTAGAAAGTATACCCAATGGTTTCCTTACGGTATCCTATGAAGACGATTTTTCCGACTTGGGTTCGAGCTTTCGGGTTGAAGTTTCTTGACATAAGCATCGCATCCCCAAACTTTTAGAAACGACAGCTTAGGTTTCTTCCCAAACCATAATTCATATGGTGTCGTCTCAATGGATTTAGACGGTGCCCTATTTAAAGTGAATGTAGCTGTCTCTAGAGCGTATCCCCAAAATGATAGCGGTAAATCGGTAAGTGACATCATAGATCGCACCATATCCAATAGAGTGCGATTACGACGTTTGGACACACCATTTCTCTGAGGTGTTCCAGGCGGCGTGAGTTGTGAAACGATTCCACATTTCCTTAAGTGCGTACCAAATTCGTGACTTAAATATTCACCCCCACGATCTGATCGTAAGAACTTTATCTTTCTGTCACATTGATTCTCTACCTCACTCTGAAATTCCTTGAACTTTTTAAAGGTCTTAGACTTGTGCTTCATCAAGTAGACATACCCATATCTACTCAAGTCATCAGTGAGAGTGAGAACATAACGATATCCTCCGCGAGCCTCAACGCTCATTGGACCGCACACATTAGTATGTATGATTTCTAATAAGTTGGTTGCTCGCTCCATTGTTTCGGAGAATGGAGTCTTGGTCATCTTGCCCATGAGGCATGGCTCGCATGTGTCAAACGATTCATAATCTAGAGACTCTAAAAGTCCATTAGCATGGAGCTTCTTCATGCGCTTGACACCAATGTGACCAAGGCGGCAGTGCCACAAGTATGTGGGACTATCGTTATCAACTTTACACCTTTTGGTATTCACACTATGAATATGTGTAACATTACGCTCGAGATTCATTAAGAATAAACAATTCACCAGCGGGGCATGACCATAAAACATATCACTCATATAAATAGAGCAACCATTATTCTCGGATTTAAATGAGTAGCCATCTCGAATTAGACGAGATCCTGATACAATGTTCATGCTCAAAGCTGGTACTAAATAACAATTATTGAGGTTTAAAACTAATCCCGTAGGTAAATGTAGAGGTAGCGTGTCGACGGCGATCATATCGACCTTGGAACCATTCCCGACGTGCATCGTCACCTCGTCCTTCGCCAATCTTCGCTTATTCCGCAGCTCCTGCTTTGAGTTACAAATATGAGCAACCGCACCGGTATCAAATACCCAAGAGCTACTACGAGCACTGGTAAGGTACACATCAATTACATGTATATCACATATACCTTTGGTTTTGCCGACCTTCTTATCCGCTAAGTACTTGGGGCAGTTTCGCTTCCAGTGTCCGCTTCCCTTGCAATAAAAGCACTCAGTTTCAGGCTTGGGTCCATTACTTGACTTCTTCCCCAAGAAGCTGGCTTACGGCGCTGCAACTCCCTTGCCGTCCTTCTTGAAGTTCTTCTTACCCTTGCCTTTCTTGAACTTAGTGGTTTTATTCACCATCAACACTTGATGTTCCTTTTTGATCTCCACCTCCGCTGATTTCAGCATTGAATATACCTCAGGAATGGTCTTTTCCATCCCCTCCATACTGAAGTTCATCACAAAGCTCTTGTAGCTAGGTGGGAGCGACAGGAGGATTCTGTCGACCACCGCGTCATCCGGGAGATTAACCCCCAATTGAGATAAGCGGTTGTGCAACCCAGGCATTTTGAGTATGTGCTCGCTGACACAACCATTCTCCTCCATCTTACAACTCTAGAACTTGTCGGAGACTTCATACCTCTCGACCCGGGAGTGAGCTTGGAAAACCATTCTCAGCTCTTGGAACATCCCATATGCTCCGTGCTGCTCAAAACGCTTTTGGATCCCCGGTTCTAAGCTGTAAAGCATGCCGCACTAAACCAGGGAGTAATCATCACTACGCGACTGTCAGGCGTTCATAATGTCTTGAGTTGCTGGGAAAATGGGTGCTTCACCTAGCGGTGCATCTAGGACATATGCTTTCTTGGCAGCTATGAGGATGTTCCTCAAGTTCCGGACCCAATCCGATAGTTGCTGCCATCGCCTTTCAGCTTGGTTTTCTAGGAACGCATTGAAGTTGAGGGCAACATTAGCGTGGGCCATTTGATCTACAAGACATATTGCAAAGATTTTAGACTAAGTTCATGATAATTAAGTTCATCTAATCAAATAATGAACTCCCACTCAGATAGACATCCCTCTAGTCATCTAAGTGATCCATGATCCGAGTCAACTAGCCCGTGTCCGATCATCACGTGAGACGGACTAGTTATCATCGGTGAACATCTTCATGTTGATCGTATCTTCTATACGACTCATGTTCGACCTTTCGGTCTTCCGTGTTCCGAGGCCATGTCTGTACATGCTAGGCTCGTCAAGTTAACCTAAGTGTATTGCGTGTGTAAATCTGGCTTACACCCGTTGTATTCGAACGTTAGGATCTATCACACCTGATCATCACGTGGTGCTTCGAAACAACGAACCTTCGCAACGGTGCACAGTTAGGGGGAACACTTTTCCTTGAAATTATTATGAGGGATCATCTTATTTACTACCGTCGTTCTAAGTAAACAAGATGGAAAAACATGATAAACATCACATGCAATCAAATAGTGACATGATATGGCCAATATCATATTGCTCCTTTGATCTCCATCTTCGGGGCGCCATGATCATCATCGTCACCGGCATGACACCATGATCTCCATCATCATGATCTCCATCATCGTGTCTTCATGAAGTTGTCACGTCAACGACTACTTCTACTTCTATGGCTAACCCGTTTAGCAATAAAGTAAAGTAGTTAACATGGCGTTCTTCAATGACACGCAGGTCATACAAAAAATAAAGACAACTCCTATGGCTCCTGCCGGTTGTCATACTCATCGACATGCAAGTCGTGATTCCTATTACAAGAACATGATCATCTCATACATCACATATATCATTCATCACATCCTTTGGCCATATCACATCACAAAACACTTTCTACAAAAACAAGTTAGACGTCCTCTAATTGTTGTTGCAAGTTTTTACGTGGCTTCTATAGGTGATCTAGCAAGAGCGTTTTCTTACCTACGTTAAAGCCACAACGTGATTTGCCAACTTCTATTTACCCTTCATAAGGACCCTTTTCATCGAATCCGCTCCAACTAAAGTGGGAGAGACAGACACCCGCTAGCCACCTTATGCAACTAGTGCATGTCACCGGTGGAACCTGTCTCACGAAGCGCACGTAAGGTCGGTCCGGCCGCTTCATCCCACAATACCGCTGAAGCAAAATAAGACTAGTAGTGGCAAGAAAGTTGACAACATCTACGCCCACAACAAATTGTGTTCTACTCGTGCAAAGAGAACTACGCATAGACCTAGCTCATGATGCCACTGTTGGGGAACGTTGCATAAAATAAAAAAATTCCTAGATTCACCAAGATCAATCTAGGAGTTCATCCATCAACAAGAGAGAGGAGTGCATCTACATACCCTTGTAGATCGCGAGCGGAAGCATTCAAGAGAACGGGGTTGAGGGAGTCGTACTCGTCGTGATCCAAATCACCGGAGATCCTAGCGCCGAACGGGCGGCACCTCCAGGTTCAACACACGTACGGTCAGCGTGACGTCTCCTCCTTCTTGATCCAGCAAGGGGGAAGGAGACGTTGATGAAGATCCAGCAGCACGACAGCGTGGTGGTGGATGCAGCAGGGATCCGGCAGGGCTTCGCCAAGCGTCTGCAGGAGGGAGAGGTGTAGCAAGGGGGAAGGGAGGCGCCAAGATGCAGGGTCCGGCTGCCCTCCCTCCCCCCTCTTTATATAGGGTCCCTAGGGGGCACCGTCCCTAGGAGATGGGATCTCCTAGGGGGGGCGGCGGCCAAGGGGGGAACTTGCCCCCCAAGGCAAGTGGAGGCGCCCCCTCCCCTAGGGTTCCCAACCCTAGGCGCAGGGGGGGCCAAGGGGGGGCGCACCAGCCCACGAGGGGCTGGTTGCCCTCCCACTTCAGCCCACGGGGCCCTCCGGGATTGGTGGCCCCACCCGGTGGACCCCCGGGACCCTTCCGGTGGTCCCGGTACAATACCGGTGACCCCTGAAACTCTCCCGATGGCCGAAATAGCACTTCCTATATATAATTCTTCACCTCCGGACTATTCTGGAACTCCTCGTGACGTCTGTGATCTCATCCGGGACTCCGAACAACTTTTGGTTTGCTGCATACTAATATCTCTACAACCCTAGCGTCACCGAACCTTATGTGTAGACCCTACGGGTTCGGAGATATGCGACATGACCGAGACGCCTCTCGGTCAATAACCAACAGCGGGATCTGGATACCCATGTTGGCTCCTACATACTCCTCGATGATCTCATCGGATGAACCACGATGTCGAGGATTCAATTAACCCCGTATACAATTCCCTTTGTCAATCAGACGTTATTTGCCCGAGACTCGATCGTCGGTATCTCAATACCTCGCTAGGCCTCGTTACGCAAGTCACTTTACTCATACCGTAATGCATGATCCCGTGACTGCACACTTGGTCACATTGAGCTCATTATGATGATGCATTACCGAAAGTGGGCCCAGAGATACCTCTCCGTCATACGGAGTGACAAATCCCAGTCTCGATTCGTGCCAACCCAACAAACACTTTCGGAGATACCCGTAGTGCACCTTTATATTTACCCAGTTATGTTCTGACGTTTGGCACAACCAAAGCACTCCTACGGTATCCGGGAGTTGCGCAATCTCATGGTCTAAGGAAATGATACTTGACACTTGGAAAAGCTCCAGCTAAATGAACTACACGATCTTTGAGCTATGCTTAGGATTGGGTCTTGTCCATCACATCATTCTTCCAACGATGTGATCCCGTTGTCAACGACATCCAATGCCCATAGTCAGAAAACCATGACTATCTGTTGATCAAGAGCTAGTCAACTAGAGGCTTGCTAGGAACATGTTGTGATCCATGTATTCACACGTGTATTACGATTTCCGGATAATACAGTTATAGCATGAATAATGGACAATTATCATGAACAAAGAAATGTAATAATAACCATTTATTATTGCCTCTAGGGCATATTTCCAACACGACGGTAGCAGGGGTTTCGGTGTCTCCGACGGGGGAGGCAATGGTGGGGAAGTGGATGGGGACGACGACTGGAGTCCCCGGCTTGCCCATAGAAAAGGACGCGGCCGGGGTCGTATGTGTGGCTGACTTGCGGGCCCAACCACCCATGCGTATTGACTGCGAGCGGTGGGAAGTAGTTGGACCACCGACACACCGGCCCGTCGCGGACGCAGAGAGGAAGCGTGCCCTGTTCGTTCGTTGTCCACGCGCCCGCAAAGCTGGCCCAAGTATGCGCCTGAAATGGGTCGAGATGGATCGAAAACGGACAAGTTTTGAGAATGGGGTTTGCGTGTTGCGGGTCGTGTGTCCGTTTGGGCTAAACGAACACGGACGGACAAGATGGTGTCTAGCGTTGGCCTCAGTTCCTTGGTATACTCCCTCTAGAGAGTGTTCCAGGTTTCCTTGTCGCTTGTCATCGTGTGCGTGGAAGAGAAGGGTCCGTCGATGGAATAAAGGCCTTGTCCGGCAAGCTGCTGTTGCAGCAACGCAACGCAACACGCAGGGAGGGAACGTGCAAGACGGCATGATCCATCCCACCACCCACGTCGCCGTGCCTTCTGTATATTTAACAAACAGCAAAGCACACAATGGAAAGTATACATAATCATGCTGACCGATCGACCAGAGAAGAGAAATTCTGGATTCTGGAATGTACCTCACCATCGAGTCCCTCTCCGTGTCCAGTGACGGCCACGCTGTGTTGTACTGCTCTCTCGTCGTCGACATGCTGCTATCTCGTACTGCAAGCAAACGTCCCGTTCTGGCCACGGATTTTTATACACTAGCAGAAGGAATCTCGTCGTCGCCATACGGAGCGCTACAAAACGAAAGAGCTGACAAGGCGGCACACCGCCGGAGCCGACCAGCCACCAACCAAGCACATCCGAGCCAGCAAACGCCAGCTTGCCATTCGCAGCAGCGGCGATCACGACCACGACCTCTCTCGGCATGGATCCCGGGACGGAGCACGCGGGCACGGCCGAGCCCGGCGCGGCGGCGTGCCGCACCCGCGCGGTGTGCGGCACGGAGTACAGCTGGTGCCGCGCCGTGCCGGGCGGCACCGGCACCACGCTCCTCGCGCTCCGCCTCTCGCGCCGCCGCTCGCGCCGCGGCGCCACCGCGGCCGAGGCGGCCGTCCGCTCCCTCCAGAGAGCGCACCCCGTCCTCCGCGCCCACATCCGCGCGGCCTCCACCTCCAGCCCCACCCTCGCCTTCCCCTCCCCCGCTCCGCAGCTCGTCCTCGCGGCCCAGCCGTCCGCGCTCGCCTTCGACTCCCTCCTCGAACGCGAGCTCAACAGCAACCCATGGGCGGCCGACCCCGGGCCCGACGGGGCCCCGGTGCTCTTCGCCGCGCTCTACGAGCTGCCACCGCCCGCGGGCGGCGCGGCGCTGTTCGTCCGGATCCACACGGCCGCGTGCGAC
Source organism: Aegilops speltoides (assembly GCA_021437245.1). NCBI lineage: Eukaryota > Viridiplantae > Streptophyta > Magnoliopsida > Poales > Poaceae > Aegilops > Aegilops speltoides. The sequence continues at coordinate 452,543,630 of CM038143.1, read as the reverse complement.
CGCGCGGCGTCTGCGGCGCTCCTGAGGGAGCTCCTGGCGCATCTGGGCGGCGCGGGCGACCCGGAGGAGGAGGAGGCGGCGGCGGTGGAGGCGGGGCTGGAGGACCGGATACCGCAGAAGGACGCGTGGAAGCCGTTCTGGGCGCGTGGGGTGGACATGGTGGGCTACTCCATCAACGGGCTGCGCACGTCCACGCTGCCGTTCGAGGAGACCGGCACGGCGAGGTCGACGCAGGTGGTGCGCCTCGGGTTCGGCCGCGAGGAGACGACGCGCCTGCTCGATGTGAGTTCGCTTCGGATCACTGATAGATGTTACTCCTACATTTGATCTGCACATACAGATTAGTAGATCACTGATACTCTGATACTGATAGTTCACACATTGTCATCTAGGCGTGCAAGGAGAACGGGGTGAAGCTTTGCTCGGCCATGGCTGCCGCGGCGCTGCTAGCTGCACGGCAATCTAAGAAGCTGGACAGTGGCCAGCAAGAGACGTACTCTGTGGCGACCCTGATCAACTGCCGCCAGTTTCTTGAGCCAGCTTTGGACGATCACAACGTTGGTCAGTCCTTGAAGCAAGCAATTTAAGAATTTGTCATACAGCAATGCCAAAACAGCTTGACACTGCTAATGTCTGCAGGGTTCTTCTACTCTGCGATCACCAACACCCACAAGATACACGGAGAAGAGGGGCTGTGGGCGCTGGCCAAGAGGTGCCATGATTCCTACATCAGTGCCAAGAACGGGAAGAAGCACCTCACCGACACCGCCGACCTCAACTTCCTCATGTGCCGGGCCATCGAGAACCCGCAGCTGACGACGGCCTCCGCGCTCCGGACGGCGCTCGTCTCCGTGTTCGAGGAGCCGGCCACCTACGACGGCCTGTCCGACCTGCAGAGCAAGGCCGGCGTGGAGGAGTACGTCGGCTGCGCCACCGTGCACGGCATCGGCCCGTCGATCGGCGTGTTCGACTCTATCAGGGACGGGCAGCTGGATTTCGCGTGCATGTACCCTTCTCCTCTGCATTCCAGGAAGCAGATCCAGGAGATGTTCGACAAGGTGAAGCTGATTTTGGGCGGAGGGTGCAACGCGGGTGATGAGAAACTTTGAAGATTGTACGTAGGGGTAGGGACTTTGTGGGTACTACTCCCTTAATTCGGAATTACCGGTCCAAAAAATAAATGCATCTAAATATATTTTAGTTGTAGATACATCCATTTTTATTCATTTTTATGACAAGTAATTCGGAACGGAGGGAGTAGATTCGAAGAATGTTGTTCCGAACAACGGGATCAACTAGGTGTAAGTCGATTGATTTTCACTTTTGGGTCAGTCGACTGACCGCAAGCCTTATTTCAGTCAATTTACTTTTGTTGTACATAGTTTTTTTTCTCGAATACGCACGAGTGTACGTATTTTATATTATAGAAAGAGGGCTAAAAAGCCCTCATACAACAGTTAATTACAAAACGGATGAACGCTTACTCTATCCGGCCTTGCCGGTGTACATACAGGTTGCTAACTCCTCACACACGCACACCTAGCTAACTCTCCGAAGAATCGTGCCGTGTCGCCCTTGAGTAGCCCAGCCTTTTTCCATGTCCTACCCTCCTCTTGTATTTGTTTTAGCACGCGCGTTATGGATGGTTGTGCACCATCGAAGACAATTGCGTTCCTGTGCTTCCACAGCTTCCATAGCACTAGCATGAAGAGAGTTCTGATGTCTTTGCGGGCTGCTTTGTTCGTAACCTTGTCATTGCACCAATCCTGGAGCGAGTTGGGCAGCGCCATCGCCCAATCCAGTTTCCCCAATGCCCGGCAGAGTACCGTCCACGCCTGTCTGGCAAAAACGCATTGTAGTAGGATGTGTTGGATGGACTCTTCTGCCTGGTCGCAGAAAGGGCAAGCCTCCTGGTGGTCCAATCCACGACGCGCTAACCTGTCAGAGGTCCAACAACGGTTTCTAAGTGCTAACCATGTGAAGAAGCGACATCGCATGGGCGCCCCAGAGTTCCATGTGAATGCAGCCGTCGGGATAACTTCATGTCCCCAGAACATGGCCTCGTAGGCTGAACGTGTGGAGTGTTGTCCATTCTGTTCCCAGGACAAACTAAACTCATCAGCGCTTCCTGGTTGAAGTTGCACTGCCTGCACTCTGGACCATAGTTGTTGATATTCATGCAACATCTGTTCTATGAGCTCTGGGCCTATATCCACTGCCCAGGTGCCTTCTGCGCGAAGAGCGCGTATGCTTGGCCACTATGTTGTGCAGGTTCAGCGCAACCTCCTGTATCCGCAGACCGTTCAACCACCGGACTTCCCAGAATAGTGTCGTTCTTCCATCCCCCACGATTGCTCTAGTTGCCGTATGGAAAGCTGCATGGATTGTTTCGACACCGTTATGGCAAACTCCGCCCACGGTTTGGTAGGATCAGACCTTTGTAACCATGGCCACCGCGACTGCGTTGCAACATTCAGCCAGCCCAGGTTGGGGATACCAAGCCCTCCTGCCCACTTCGATGAGCACACCTGCTCCCATGCCACTGCACATTGCCCACCATTCGCTTGCGACTTTGCACACCAGAGAAAGCTCCAACAGATTTTGTTCATGGCCGTTATTGTCGTCTGAGGCGGGTCTAGCGCCATCATTGCATGGATCGGAATGGCGCACAAGACAGATTGTACAGGGTTAGACGCCCACTCTTGGGCATGTATGTAGCCTTCCACTTCGGCAGCTGCCCTGCAAGCTTGTCCACGAGGCCACGGAGTTGAGTCGCGGTTTGCTTCCGCAAAGTCAGGGGGAGACCAAGATATTTGCATGAATAGGTCCCAAAAGGACAATCCAGGAGTTCCACCACTCTCTCCATTGTGTCCTCTGAGCAGTGCACAGGTAACGCGGCACTCTTCGCCAAGTTTACGCGTAGTCCAGAAGCTTCCCCAAACACGTGCAACAATGTCGCACAAACTTGTAGGTCCAAGGCGTTTGGCTTGAGGAAGATCATTACGTCATCAGCGAACGTCGAGACACGTTGCTTCATACCGGTTCTTGCCAATGGTGCCAGTGATCCACGCTCTGTAGCCAGCTAAAACAAGCTTTGTAGCGGCTCCATCACTAGTAGGAAATAGCATTGGTGAAACTAGATCACCTTGTCGGAGCCCCTTGTTGTAGTATATCGGCTTCCCAGGGCATCATATGCGGAGGCGAGGGGCACATTGCTCGGGACTACACTCGGCGGAGGAACGCTTCGCCTAGCGAGGGTCTGTCCCGGCCGCTGCTGCCCAGGCCGGAGGGCCACCCTGCCCCGCAAGCTGACAACTTTCCTCAGTTGCAGCCAGGGCGCACCCTGGTGCCGCCGGTGTCGGCGCCGGTCGCGCGTTCGTTGACTGTGCTATCGCCGCCACCGCCGGGACCCTTCCTCCTGGCGCTGTGCGGCTCAATCGTGCATGGAGCATCGTTGCGGCGGTGGATTTTGTGGGAAGCGTGCAGGGGCCGGATTTCTCTGTCCCCTTCGTGGATGCGGGTGTCGAGGTGCAGACCCATCCTGAGGTGGAAGACGACCGCTACTTTCTGGAAGCGTCGGAGGAGTTGAGCAGGATGGAGGCCCACCTCTCCCTCTTGGTGGTCGCTGAAGGAGTCCTGGATTAGGGGGTATCCGAACGGCCGGACTATATACTTCGTCCGGACTATTGGAGCGTGAAGATACAAGACTCAAGACTCCATCCCGTGTTCGGATGGGACTCTCCTTTGCGTGGAAGACAAGCTTGGTGATCCGGATATTATATTTCCTTCCTTGTAACCGACTCCATGTAAACCCTAGCCCTCTCCGGTGTCTATATAAACCGGAGAGGTTGGTCCTTAGAAGGCCGATCACAATCACAATCATAATCATCATAGGCTAGCTCCTAGGGTTTAGCCTATACGATCTCATGGTAGATCTACTCTTGTACTACTCATATCGTCAATATTAATCAAGCAGGAAGTAGGGTTTTACCTCCATCGAGAGGGCGCGAACCTGGGTAAACATTGTGTCCCTTGCTTCCTGTTACCATCAGCCTAAGACACACAGATCGGGACCCCCTACCCGAGATCCGCCGGGTTTGACACCGACATTGGTGCTTTCATTGAGAGTTCCTCTGTGTCGCTGCAGCGAGGCTTGATGGCGCCTTCAATCGTGAACAACACGGTCCAGGGCGAGACTTTTTTCCCCGGGAATATCTTCGTGTTCGGCGGCTTCGCACTGCAGGTCAATTCACTTGGCCATCTGGATCAGATCGACAGCTACGCCCATGGCCACCAGGTCAGGTTTGGAAACTTGAACTACACGGCCGATATCCGCGGAGACTTGATCTTCAACGGAATCGGGCCTGTGCCAGGAGCGCCGGACATTCATGATGAGCACGGCTTAGACCTGCTGTCAGACAATGCTCGATATCACCCTGCAGAGTCCCCGACCTAAACCGAGCAGATCGCATGGCCCAAGACGGTGGACGGACGCCGCCCAGAAGTCGCAGACGCCATCGGGCGGTAGAGCCGAACACAGACCTTACTCTAAGGAAGCTCAGGACACTGCACCGGACTCAGATCCGTCAGAGGTCCCACCAAGGCGCCCGAGCCCTCCGAGCCTGGTTGGGCTTGGGTAATGGAGTTTACCGCTGCGGATATCTTCCAGCACTCGCCCTTTGGCGACATGCTGAACTCGTTAAAATCTCTCTCTTTGACAGGAGACTCTTGGCCGAACTATGTCTGGCTCGAGTGGGAAGCAGGCGACGAAGGAATTCGTTGCCCACCCACCACCCATTTCATTGCCACGGTCGATGAATTAACCGATGTTCTTGACTTCGACCCAGAAAACATCAACGGTATGGACGACGATGCAGGAGAAGAACAGGAACCACCGCTCACAGGGCGGTGGACAGCCACCCTGTCGTACGAGATATACATGGTGGACACGCCTAAGGTGGACGACGACATAATCCGGAAGATAAAACCCCCAGGCAAAAACCAAAGCAACGGCGCAGACACCGCTCCAAGTCCAGCAATAGTAAAAATAGCGACAAGAGCGCCAGAAAGATCGATACCCCAGTCAACTCCGAAGGCAACAACGACCATACGGACGCAGCGATGGAGCAGGACGAGCCAGGTCACGCCGAACATAGTTCGGAGCAGACGCCCGATCACAATGATCCCGAGGGACGAGTTCATCAAACCGCCCCAGGACAAGAACACAGTCCATATGACGATGCATTCATCATCCCGGAAAAACGCGTGGAACGAGGTAACCTCCACAGAAAGCTTATGGCCACTGCAAGAAGTCTAAAGAAGCAGAAGCAACGGCTAAAGGCCACACAGGAAACGCTCAATTGCAGATGGAACAAAGTGCTAGACACTGAAGAAAGATACGGCGATGATCGCCATACAAAGAGCTATCCAAAACGCAAGCTACTGCCAGAATTCGACGACGAGGCCGTTCCACCAAAGAACAACACAACAAGGAGGCCGGACGTACCACTTCATAACCGCAACAGAGCAGCTACCGACGCCACGCACGATTTACGTGAGCACCTGGATGACAAAGCCGGCGCGGCTAGGTCCATCTACAGATCTAAAGGACACACCCCGGTGCGGGACTACGGCCACCAAAATAATCATACCAATCGAATACCAGTTCGGAATAAACACCAGACACAACAACAGCCGAGGGCATGCCACAGTGTGTCCAGATACAGAGGGGCTGCTCACCCCGTGTGCTTCACCGAAGAAGTACTGGACCATGAATTTCCACAGGGTTTTAAACTTGTGAATATAGAGGCATACGACAGAACGATAGACCCAGGGGTCTGGATCGAGGATTTTATCCTGCATATACACATGGCTCGTGGGGATGACCTCCACGCCATCAAATACCTTCCCCTCAAGTTGAAGGGACCAGCTCGACACTGGTTGAAAAGCATCCCCGAAAATTCAATTGGGAGTTGGGAGGAACTCGAGGACGCTTTCAGGGCCAATTTTCAAGGGAATTTTGTCCGGCCTCTGGATGCGGACGATTTAAGTCACATAATCCAACAGCCCGGAGAGTCCACCCGCAAGCTTTGGAACAGATTCCTCACTAAGAAGAATCAAATTGTCGATTGTCCGGATGCCGAAGCCTTAGCGGCATTCAAACACAGCATCTGCGACGAGTGGCTCGCCAGACACCTCGGCCAAGAAAAGCCAAGACAATGGCAGCCTTAACAAGCCTTATGACCCACTTTTGCGCGGGTTAAGATAGCTAGCTGGCCCGTAAAGGCACTAGTGACCCCAGCACATCCGAAATAAGGGATGGCAACGGGAAGCCACGGCGTAATAAAAACAAACGTCAAAACAAGGAAGAGAGCCCGGACAACACAACGGTCAACGCCGGATTCAGGGGCTCTCGATCCGATCAGCAAAAGAAGCCATTTAAAGGCAGTAAAGAGGGACCGTCCGGTCTGAACAGAGTCCTGGACAGACTGTGCCAAATTCATGGCACCCCCGACAAACCTACGAACCACACGCACAGAGAGTGTTGGGTCTTCAAGCAGGCCGGCAAATTAAATGCCGAACACAAGGGAAGGGAAACACCAAGTGAAGACGAGGATGAACCTTGCCAGCCGAACACTGGGGGACAGAAAAAATTCCCACCAGAGGTTAAAACAGTAAACACGATACACGCGACTCACACATCCACGAGAAGGCACAAACGCGCACTCAGAGACGCGTACACTATAGAGCCCATCGTACCCACACCTAACTACTTGTTGGCTTGTACGATCACCTTCGATCACACGGACTGCCTGACTAGTATTCGGCGCGGAGGATCAGAGGCCTTGGTGCTTGACCCAATAATCGACGAATACCATCTTAACCACGTCGTCCTCATGGACGGCGGCAGTAGTCTCAATTTAATATACCAGGACACTGTCCGCAGGATGGGGATAGACCCATCCAGAGTTATCCAAAGCAACACCACCTTTGAAGGGGTATACCAGGCGTTGAAGCCTACGGCAGGGGCTCCGTTGTGCTGGAGGTAACATTCGGCTCCCTAGGCAACTCTAGAAGTGAAGAACTACTATTCACCATCGCACCCATCCAAAGCGGCTATCACGCATTGCTTGGAAGAGCGGCCTTCGCCCGCTTCAACGCAGTACCACACTATGCCTACCTTAAACTTAAGATGCCCGGTCCACATGGCGTCATCACCGTTAACAGAAACACAGAGCGCTCTTCACGCGTGGAGGAATACACGACGGCTCTAGCGGTCGGACTCTAAGCGGCCTACGATACCAAAAAGGACTGGTCATTAAGATCACGGACACAGTTAGACGAGTCCGGCAGCCCAGATAAAAATGAGCCAGGGCGCCATATATGTAATCCCATAGAGGACACAAGGGGCTATAAATATTTAATAAAATCCCACCGATGGCTTGGCCTTATTTACAGGCCAATGCCTTACACTTTTACCATCTATCGCACGCTTATATCGTACTCTTTTACACGAGTTTTTCTTTTTTACAGACACAATGCGTGCGATACCATTCCAGGAAACGGCACAACGGAGACAAAGCCGCAGACATACAGCAGGGCCCCGCTCAAAGGTTTCTCTTTAGATTAAGCCCCTGTGTAAACCTTTTATATTGCCTCTTGTTGTTCACACATCCCATGGGTACTATACCCACAGAGGATACTGCCATTATTGGCATTTCGCCACGACAGACCGATGCACGTACCTAGAAATACAGGGTATATAATGAAAGGGCGCTCTTCAGCCCATTTTTTGTTACAAAGTCCGAATACCTTCAGGAGTGTTTGGTGTCACGAGTTTGGCCTTATATGCATCAGCTCCGAATCATGTCTTTGGTCAAATGTTGGGTTTGCCCGGCTCCTGGGTTTGTTGCCTTACGTTCCGTTCTTATCGGCTAAGGCGGCAAAAGGAGAACTACTGCGATTGTGCCCTGGTTATTCCGGATGAGCACCTCAGTAGAGAAAGCCGAAACCGACATTGTCATGATATCGCGAGAGACCTGCTCAACCACTGAAGACTTACCGAATCTATAGGATTCCTCCAAGATGAATGAAGGACCGTTTCGGTCATGTACACACGCTACCAGATTCGGATGCACGCATAAAAGTACTAGGGGCTACATAGTAGACCCACCGTCAAACTCCTATGGCTAAGTGGAAGTGTTACGATATATAGTCCGTTGCTTAGTTCGACGGTGATCACCTCCTTAATGGACCAAGACGTTGGATCAAGTGTGATTATGCATATTTTTCGAACACCCCAAGATTATATGCGTGGGGCTAAGCCAACGATCGCTAACTTTCGTAATTACACATGTACATAAAAACGGCCGCAAAGGAGGCACAAATAATACTTTCGGGCAATAAGTATAAATACAGCCTCATAATTAAAATAACATTGTTTTTACAATGATACGAGTTGTCACTCGAACATGACATTCTTCGAGCACTGAGCCTCTATTAAGCGAGCACCTTCTGTTACCTGCTCCAAGTAGTGCTCGGCCGGATCCTGGCCTCCCGCCGGATTCTGGGTCGCAATGAGGGTGGCCTCCATATCCGTCCAATATGCTTTAACATGGGCAAGTGCCATCCGTGCACCCTCTATACACGCCGACCTCCTCATGGCATCAATTTGCGATACGACACCGAGGAATTGTTGCACCAAACCAAAATAACTGTCCGGCTTCGGCTCCTTCAGTCAAAGATGGTCTATTACAGACCGCATGGCAAGCCCAGACAGCCTATGAAGTTCCACCACGGCAGCCATCTTCTCACTCAACGGCAATGGGCGCACATGAGCATTGAATTGGGACCAGAACAGCTTCTCCACTTCTTTATCACCTTGATCCTCGAAAAACTTGGCGGCGTCAGCTGTACTCTTCGCCAAGTCTGCATAAGCATCTGCAGGACTCTAGCGTCGATCCACGAGAGCATACTTCGGATCCAAAAACTTCATCCGCAGTAAGTAGGACCCCCCGGCCGTGATTTTTCCGGCCTGTCGAAGCTCCTCCCGCACATCCCTGATTTCTGTCCGCATCTCCTTGGCCGCATTAAGTGCCTTGTTTAGGTCAGTTGAATTAACCTGATTCTCCTTTTCAAGGAGCTCATACCGGTCGGCGGCATTTTTTAACTCCACAGGCATTTCGGCTATCTTGTCTTCGCTTCAGCGATGAGCAGCCTATTCGGCTCTCAACTCTTCGGCCACCTTTAGGGCAGCGCATTGCTAGCCCGAGCTTGTTCCTTGGCCTGGGCATGTTCCGCCCTCAGGACTTCCACGGCAGCAGCTCCGTCTACAGTGCAAACATGTCGCATTAATATTATGCCCCTCTCATATTTTCCTATACAACATAATAAGGAAAGCAGAGCACATACCTTGTGACTCGCTCACCATTGCTCGTTCAATAAGTGATATCGACATCAATAGATCTGATCTGCCTCCTTAGTTCGGCAACTTCAACGGACTGGTCGGCTGCCGGACCCTTAGATACCCGCGCTTATGTACATCGCAATCATTACTTACGAAATATGATCCTCCGTTTGTCGCCTAGGGTGGGCAACCAGAGTCTCAGGGGCTACTATGCATATGGAGCACACCTAGCGCGTGCCTCACAGCCAAAAATCGTAATATTTTTCACAACATACCTCAAAGCCTCGAAAGCAGGCTCAGAATGTTTATTCAAACCGCTTAGGCGGATGAAATCTTCTTGAGCACCGTGATCATTAATGAGCGGTGCTCTCCGAGAGCGCAGCTCGCCCGTAAGTCCCGTCAAGATATCCAGCGGACATTGAATGCGTTTACCTTCTCCTTGCCCCCGTGGGAGCCGAATGCCTGTGCTCGGGCGATCAAGGATTAGCCTCACGCGCTTCGCAGATCCGGATTCTCCGTGACGACACTCGGTGTCGCCCGCCTCATGAGGCGGAGAGGCTGGTGGGTCTCACTCTCCATCATCTCCGGAGGAAGATCCCCCGAAGACGAACTCTGTTGAGAAGAGCTGCTAGTCGGACTGCAAAGAATGGATCCTGGTTAGTATACTCGGAGAAAAGTAGTACCTTCGAATTTACAGGTAGCTTACAGCTCGGTGGAGGGCTGGCCCATTGGCGGGCATGACGTGGTAAGGACGCCCTTCGGGGCAGGCCCCCCTGCTGACGCTTTCTTCCCCTTCTTGGGCACCTTCGTCTCCAAGTCTTCGGAGGTGGCCCTCTTCTTCCCGCGCGGGGAGGAGGCTTTAGACTCCCCTTCCCGACTATCCTCCTTAGGGCAGGTAGCAATTCCCCCGGTTTGGATGTGCAGTGTGTGAAGTTCGGTTTCTCTGTTCTTCCCTTCGTCTTTCCCTGAGGGCATTTTCCTGAGCACCCGGCCAAGCATCTTGGCAATGGTTGGACTAGGCGAGCCTTCGGGAAGTGGCGCCGGACACCTGATTCTCTCCGCCTTGCTGAGCCATTCCTGGCCACGGAGGGTTTTCAGAATAATGACTAACAAATATAAACGAAGTATCTGGTTTCATGGTTAGTTACTTGGGTATCTAGGCGATTGCAGCTTAGGCCCGCATCCTCGATGGTGTCCGGACACTTTACCTGTGGTCCGAAGAATAATTTACACATCCCTTCGAGCTTCAGGCCGAAGAAGTGCTTAATAGTCCGTGGACCCTCTGGATTGAACTCCCACATCCGGAGAGGCCGACGTTTGCACGGCAACATCCGTTGGATTAGCATTACTTGAATTATGCTGACAAGGTTAATGTCCTTCTCAAGATGCTCCCTGATACGGCTCTGTAGTATTGGAACATCACTAGCGGGCCCCCAATTCCGTCCTACATCGGTCCATGACGCCAATTGTGACGGAGGGCCCGAGCGGAACTCGGGGGCGGCCAACCACTTTGTGCCTCGGGGAGCCGTGACGTAAAACCACCTTCGCTGCCATACATCGGATACCTCTGGGAAAGAATCCTCTGGCCATGGGGCATCGGGCGTTCTCGCTATTATGGCACCTTCACTCTTCGTATGTCGCCGATCATCTTCGCTTCACATTGAAGGTCTTGAGCCATAAGTCAAGTGTGGAGGACGTGGAGAAAAGCCTCACACGTAATGATGAACGAGCGAGATATGGAGGATAGCATCCGGAGCTAGATCATGAAAATATAACCTGTAATAGAACATGAGCCCCCTCACGGCGGGGATCAAGGGTGAGGCCAGGGCTGCGGAGGAAGTGAGGAACAAATACGACGCCTCATTGGGCTCGTGTAGGGATGACCTGCCTCGAGCGGAAGCTTTGTCCGATGTCGGCAATGATATCCGACGCCCCTAAGCCTCGCAATGTCCTTCTCTTGGATCGAGGAGGCCACCCACCGGCCCTGAGGGTTGGGTCCGGACATATTGGAGGATCTGGGGTGTTTGAGTTTGGGTCTCGGGTGCTAGAACTCGAGATGCGAAAGGGTGCAAGGGTATAATGTGTTAACTAAGCAGATGAAATTTACCCTAATTAGAAGCATTACAAGGTAGACACCATATGCAACATGCAACCACATATCACACTGCCAAATAAGAGCAAGCACCTGCGATGGTGGTGTGGGGGAATTGCGGTGATCAACTAGAGAGCTACATTGACTATCTTCATTTAGCCTTGCTGTTTCTTGAGAATCATGTGGGGAGGATGACACTGCACTCTTTAAACGAGTAGGGCGTCTCATAGTGACCCACCCGGGTGACTGTCTCATCATAAGTGATTGACGAGGGATACAAAAGAGCATTAGTTTGATGTACGAACATGGTTAATAAACATATGTAGTATGTATCAAAAATAGGAAGGCATGTCATTATCAAAGGTATAATGTGTAAAGTAAGCATATGCAATTTAACCAAATTGGAAGCAATACAAGCTAGACACCATATGCAACATGCAACCACATTTGATAAAGGCGGGTTAAAGCAAGCACAGGATGGTTGTGTGGCAATTGAGATCATCAAGCTCGCAGAGCTATGTTTATCGCTCCAATCGCCGACATCAAGCACCCATTAGAGCGCCAAACGCTATCGCTATCTTCAATTACATCGAGCGATTTCGTCTTTTCTTTTTTTCGCATTCATCAACACTTTGCGTGTAGTCTGAAATACACATGCATAAAAACAATAGTGTGAGTATGGGTGAAGTGTGTGCACAATTAGTAAAGTGTAAAGGTAGCAGATAGCAGTGTCGGTGAGAAATAAATGACGGAGACATATGATAGCTCTACAACATGCATGGCACACTCAATTACTACAGGATTCTATGAAAATAACAATGATCGAAAAGCAAATAGGTCACCCATTTTTTCTCGCACCGTCCGATGTACAAAGAACGGGCAGATCGCCTTCATCTACCTCCAATCACCAAGTGTTGACGATCTTCCTCGAACGCCAATGACCACCGCCCAAGATTCTCCCCGCTTGTGCCTCCTCGACCTCACTGCAGACCGCTGCTTGGAACGCGCTCGGCCATCCATTCAAGCCCCGCCGACCTCCAGATCGGGCGCAGCAGCCTCCTGCGCCCACACCCCTATGATAGACACCGATGTGCCGCTTCCGGGAACATGCGGACTAGGTGCTCCGCGTGCCTAAGGTGGTGCTTCTTTTTAATTGCGGTTTGATCGACCTCAATTGAAATCCGGGCTCATCGACCTCTAGCAAAGGTGAAATAGTAAAAGGAGGAAACCTTGTGCATTTAGTATCACGAAGAAGATGCAGAAGAAGCGCCAACTAGTTTCTTTTCGTCGGATGAATACGGTGTGTGTGGAGGGACGAAGATTTGCATGAATAAGGGAAGAGGAGTACTCTTTCTCCGGGCAAGTGCAGGTCCTCCTTCTGCTTTTTCCGACGATCTTGTTGTTCACGGAAACCGAGGTTGTGGAGCACGGTGCATCCTTGGACGAACCCATGGCCAAGTTGTTGAGTGGGTGCGGTGGCCCCTCTCATGCAAGGGAAGCAGATCTCGAGGCGGCGAATGACGGCAAGAGGCAGAACAGCTCCGTGTGGTTGATGCCATGCATAAAGGAGCCACAACAAGGAGGCGCAGGACGGCGTGGTCGGAGTGGTTCTGCACGGCGCACGCCGGCATCGGCGGCGTGGAGGCAGCTCTGCCTCGGCTTCACTGCTAAGTCCTTGAGGCGCTATGGTTATGGTTGCGCTGGACGACGACGCTGTGGTACCGGCCCGGCGTGATGGAGGAGGGCGCGTGGATTGGCCGCTATGGGGTGGAGGACGGAGGAGGCTGGGGTTTCATGGTTGGTGGAGAGGGTTTTTGCGCCCATGGAGTATGAATGGGGAAACGGAGGGAGGAGGGGAACTAAGGGGGAATAATGTTTTGGTTTGAGACACGCTTGTTTGAAATTTGGGGAAAGTTACAAACTTTGCCCCCATCTAAAATTTCTCGACATATTATGGGTTGGGGTAGGACATCATGTCGTGTCCCAAATGTGGGCGGATAGATTTCGGCCGAGCGATGGGTGTTTAGGCGCCACGGCGATGAATGCTTCTCTGAGGCGTTGAGAAGCATCCCAAAATTCAATTGGGAGTTGGGAGGAACTCGAGGACGCCAGGCCAATTTTCAAGGGAATTTTGTCCGCCTCCGATGCGGATTTAAGTCACATAATCCAACAGCCCGAGAGTCCACCGAAGCTTTGGGAACGATTCTCACTAAGAAGAATCAAATTGTCGATTGTCCGATGCCGGCCTTAGCGGCATTCAAACACAAGATTCCGCGACGCAGTGGCCGCGACACCTCGCCAAGAAAAGCCAAGACAATGGCAGCCTTAATGCCTTATGACCCACTTTTGCGCGGTTAAGATAGCTAGCTGGCTGCAAAGGCACTAGTGACCCCAGCACATCCAAATAAGGGATGGCAACGGAAGCCACGGCAATAAAAACAAACGCAAAACAAGGAAGAGAGCCCGACAACACAACGGTCAACGCCGATTCAGGGCTCTCGATCCGATCAGCAAAAGAAGCCATTTAAAGGCAGAAGAGGGACCGTCCGTCAACAGACGAAGATCGTGCAAATTCATGGCACTGACAAACCTACGAACCACACGCAGGTGTTGGGTTCGCAGCCGCAAATTAAATGCCAACACAAGGGAAGGGAACACCAAGTGAAGACGAGGATGAACCTTGCCAACCAACACCGGGGATGTAAAAATTCCCACCGAGGTTAAACAAGAAACACGATACACGCCGACTCACACATCCACGAAGGCACAAACGCCACTCGAGAGCCAGACACTATAGAGCCCATCGATCCACACCTAACTACTTGTTGGCTTGTACGATCACCTTCGATCACACGGACGCCCGACTAGTATTCGCGCGAGGATGAGGCCTTGGTGCTTGACCCAATAATCGATTATCACCATCTTAACCACGCCGCCTCATGGACGGCGAGAGTCTCAATTTAATATACCAGACATCGTCCGCAGGATGGGGATAGACCCATCCGTAGTTATCCAAAGCAACACCACCTTTGAAGGGGTATACCAGCCAAGTTCACGGCAGGGGCCCGCCAGCCGAGGTAACATTCGCCCCTAGGCAACTCTAGAAGTGAAGAACTACTATTCACCATCGCACCCATCCAAAGCGCTATCACAGATGTTGGAAGAGCGGCTCGCCCGCTTCAACGCAGCATCACACTATGCCTACCTTAAACTTAAGATGCCCGTCCACATGGCGCCATCACCGCTAACGAAACACAAGGCGCTCACGCTGCGGAGGAATACACGACGGCTCTAGCGGTCGGACTCTAAGCGCCCACGATACCAAAAAAGGATGGTCATTAAGATCACGACACAGACGAGTCCGCAGCCCGATAAAATGAGCCGTATGCCATATATGTAATCCCATAGAGGACACAAGGCTATAAATATTTAATAAAATCCCACCGATGGCTTGGCTTATTTACGTGCCAATGCCTTACACTTTACCATCTATCGCACGCTTATATCGACTCTTTACACGAAGTTTTTCTTTTTACGCATTAACAATCGCGGCGATACCATTCCAGAAACAGCACAACGGAGACAAAGCCGCAAGACATAAAGCAGGCCCCGCCAAAGGTTTCTTTAGATTAAGCCCCTGTAAACCTTTTATATTGCCTCTTGTTGTTCACACATCCCATGGGTACTATACCCACAGAGGATAACGCCATTATTGGCATTTCGGCACATCATCGATGCACGATCTAGAAATAGGGTATATAATGAAAGGGCGCCCAGCCCATTTGTTACAAAGTCCGAATACCTTCAGAGTGTTTGGTGTCACGAAGTTTGGCCTTATATGCATCATTCAATCATGTCTTTGGTCAAATGTTGGGTTTGCCTGCCCGGTTTGTTTTTACGCCCGCTTCTTATCTAAGGCGAAAAGGAGAACTAAGCGACAGTCTGTTATTCCGATGAGCACCTCAAGAGAGAAAGCCAAAACCGACCAATGATATCCGGAGACCTGCTCAACCACTGAAGACTTACCGAATCTATAGGATTCCTCCAAGATGAATGAAGCCGGGTCATGTACACACGCTACCAGATTCGGATGCACGCAGTACTAGGGGCTACATAGTAGACCCACCACAAACTCCTATGGCTAAGTGGAATGACGATATATAGTCCTTGTTTAGTTCGAAGGTGATCACCTCCTTAATGGACCAAGACGTTGGATCATGTGATTATGCATATTTTAACACCCAATTATATGCGTTGCCAACGATCGCTAACTTTCGTAATTACACATGTACATAAAACGGCCGCAAAGGAGGCACAAATAATACTTTCGCAATAAGTATAAATACAGCCTCATAATTAAAATAACATTGTTTTTACAATGATACGAAGGTCACCAACATGACATTCTTCGAGCACGAGCCTCTATTAAGCGAGCACCTTCGTTACTCGCCCAAGTAGTGCTCGCCGATCCCGCCTCCCGCCGGATTCGGTCGCAATGAGGGTGGCCTCATATCCGCCCAATATGCTTTAACATGGGCAAGTGCCATCCGTGCACCTCCTATACACGCCGACCTCCTCATGGCATCAATTTTATACGACACCGAGGAATTGTTGCACCAAACCAAAATAACTGTCCTGCCGTCTTCACAAGATGGTCTATTACCGCATGGCAAGCCTGCATACCTATGAAGTTCCACCACGGCAGCCATCTTTCACTCAACGGCAATGGGCGACATGAGCATTGAATTGGGACCGTAACAGCTTCTCACTTCTTATCACCTTGATCCTCGAAAAACTTGGCGCCTACCGATTCTTCGCCAAGTCTCATAAGCATCCGCAGGACTCTAGCGCCGATCCACGAGCATACTTCGATCCAAAACTTCATCCGCAGGTAGGACCCCGCCGGATTTTTCCCGCCGTCAAGCTCCTCCCGCACATCCCGATGTCGCATCTCCTGGCCGCATTAAGTGCCTTGTTTAGGTCTGAATTAACCCGATTCCTTTTCAAGGAGCTCATACCGGTCGGCGCATTTTTAACCCACAGCATTTCGGCTATCTTGTTTCGCTTCAACGATGAGCAGCCTATTCGCTTCAACTTTCGCCACCTTTTAGGGCAGCGCAGCTAGCCCGAGCTTGTTCCTTGGCTCGCATGTTCCGTCAGACTTCAGGCTAGCAGCTCGTTTACAAAGGCAAACATGTCGATAATATTATGCCCTCTCATATTTTCCTATACAACATAATAAGGAAAGGAGCACATACCTTGTGACTCGCTCAATTGCTCACCAAATAAGTGATATCGACATCAATAGATCTGACCGCTCCTTAGTTCGGCAACTTCAACGGACTGGTCGGCTGCGGACCTTAGATACCCGCCTTATGTACATCGCAATCATTACTTATTTAAATATGATCCTCCGCTTGTCGCCTAGGGTGGGCAAACTGAGTCTCGGGGCTACTATGCATATGGAGCACACCTAGCGCCGGCCTCACAGCCAAAAATCGTAATATTTTTCACAACATACCTCAAAGCCTCCGAAAGGCTCAGAATGTTTATTCAAACCGCAGGCGGATGAAATCTTCTTGAGCACCGTGATTTAATGAGCGGTGTCTCCAGAGCGCAGCTGCCGTTGCCAAGATATCCAGCCGACATTGAACGCGGTTTACCTTTTCCTTCCTCCGTGGAGCCGAATGCCTGTGCTCGGGCGATCAAGGATTAGCCTGCTCGCAGATCCGATTCTCGTGACGACACTCGGTGCCTACCATGAGGCGGAGAGGCTGGGGTCTCACTTCCATCATCTCCGGAGGAAGATCCTCAAGACTAACTCGTGAGAAGAGCTCTAGTCGGATCGCAAAGAATGGATCCCGTTAGTATACGAAAAGTAGTACCTTCGATTTACAGTAGCTTACAGCTCGTGGAGGGCTGGCCCATTGGCGGCATGACGTGGTAAGGACGCCCGGGCAGCCCTCGCCGACGCTTTTCCTTCTGGGCACCTTCGCTCCAAGTCTTGAGGTGGCCTCTTCTTCCCGCGGAGGAGGCTTTAGACTCCCTTCCCGACTATCCTCCTTAGGCAGGTAGCAATTTCCGGTTTGATGTGCAAGTGTGAAGTTCGGTTTCTCCGTTTTTCCTTCGCCTTTCCCGAGGGCATTTTCTCGAGCACCCGCCAAGCATCTTGGCAATGGTTGGACTAGGCGAGCCTTCGAAGTGGCGCCGACACCGATTCTTCCGCTTTGCCGAGCCATTCTCGCCACGAGGGTTTTCGTATAATGACTAACAAATATAAACGAAGTATCCGGTTTCATGGTTAGTTACTTGGGTATCTAGGCGATTGCGCTTAGGCCCGATCTCGATGGTGTCCGACACTTTACCGTGGGTCCAAGAATAATTTACACATCCCTTCGAGCTTCAGTCAAGAAGTGCTTAATAGTCCGTGGACCTCCGGATTGAACTCCCACATCCGGAGAGGCCGACGCTTGACGGCAACATCCGCTGGATTAGCATTACTTGAATTATGCCGACAAGGTTAATGTCCTTCTCAAGATGCTCCCCGACACGGCTCAGGTATTGAACATCACTAGCGGGCCCCCAATTCCGGCCCTACATCGGTCCATGACGCCACCAGACGGAGGGCCCGAGGAACTCGGGGCGGCCAACCACTTTGTGCCTCGGGAGCCGGGACGAAAACCACCTTCGCGCCATACATCGGATACCTCGAAAGAATCTCGCCATGGGGCATCGGGCGCCTCGCTATTATGGCACCTTCAAGATTCGCATGTCGCCGATCATCTTCGCTTCACATTGAAGGTCTTGAGCCATAGTCAAGTGTGGAGGACGGGAGAAAAGCCTCACAGTAATGATGAACGATTTGAGATATGGAGGATAGCATCCGGAGCTAGATCATGAAAATATAACTGTAATAGAACATGAGCCCTCACGGCGGGGATCAAGGGTGAGGCCAGGCTGCGGAGGAAGTGAGGAACAAATACGACGCCTCATTGGGCTGTGAGGGATGACCTGCCTCGAGCGGAAGCTCGGCCGATGTCGGCAATGATATCCGACGCCCCTAAGCCTCGCAATGTCCTTCTTGGATCGAGGAGGCCACCCACCGCCCCGAGGGTTGGGTCCGACATATTGGAGGATCCGTGTTTGAGTTTGGGTCTCAAAGCTAGAACTCGAGATGGAAGGGTGCAAGGGTATAATGTGTTAACTAAGCAGATGAAATTTACCCTAATTAGAAGCATTACAAGGTAGACACCATATGCAACATGCAACCACATATCACACGCCAAATAAGAGCAAGCACCGCGATGGTGGTGTGGGGAATTATGTGATCAACTAGAGAGCTACATTGACTATCTTCATTTAGCCTTGTGTTTCTTGAGAATCATGGGGAGGATGACATCGCACTTTTAAACGAGTAGGGCGCCTCATAGTGACCCACCCGGTGACTGCCCTCATCATAAGTGATTGACGAGGATACAAAAGAGCATTAGTTTGATGTACTAACATGGTTAATAAACATATGTAGTATGTATCAAAAATAGGAAGGCATGTCATTATCAAAGGTATAATGTGTAAAGTAAGCATATGCAATTTAACCAAATTGGAAGCAATAAAGCTAGACACCATATGCAACATGCAACCACATTTGAAAAGGCGGGTTAAAGCAAGCACGGATGGTTGTGTGGCAATTGAGATCATCAACCGCAGAGCTATGTTTATCGCTCCAATCGCCGACATCAGACCCATTAGAGCGCCAAACGCTATCGCTATCTTCAATTACACCGAGCGATTGCCTTTTTCTTTTCTCGATTCATCAACACCATGTAGTCTGAAATACACATGCATAAAAACAATAGTGTGAGTATGGGTGAAGTGTGTGCACAATTAGTAAAGTGTAAAGGTAGCAGATAGCAGTGTCGGTGAGAAATAAATGACGGAGACATATGATAGCTCTACAACATGCATGGCACACTCAATTACTACAGGATTCTATGAAAATAACAATGACCGAAGCAAATAGGTCACCCATTTTTTCTGACCGTCCGATGTACAAAGAACGGGCAGATCGCTTCATCTACCTCCAAACCATGTTGACGATCTTCCTCGAACGCCAATGACCACCGCCCAAGATTCTCCGCTTGTGCCTCCTCGACCTCACCGACCCTTGGAACCGCCTGCCATCCATTCAAGCCCCGCCGACCTCCAGACGGCGCAGCAGCCCCGCCCACACCCCTATGATAGACACCGATGTGCCGCTTCGGGAACATGCGGACTAGGTGTTCGCGTGCCTGCCGGTGCTGCTTTTTAATTTGGGTTTGATCGACCTAATTGAAATCCAGTCTCATCGACCTCTAGCAAAGGTGAAATAGTAAAAGGAGGAAACCTTGTGCATTTAGTATCCGAAGAAGATGCAGAAGAAGCGCCAACTAGTTTCTTTTCGTCGGATGAATACGGTGTGTGGAGGGACGAAGATTTGCATGAATAAGGGAAGAGGAGTACTTTTCTCCGGGCAAGGCGGTTCCTTCCTTTTTCCGACGATCTTGTTGTTCACGGAAACCGGTTGTGGAGCACGGTGCATCCTTGACGAACCCATCCAAGTTGTTGAGTGGGTGCGGTGGCCGTCACTGCAAGGGAAGCAGATCCGAGGCGGCGAATGACGCATGAGCAGGAACAGCTGGTGGTTGATAGCATGCATAAAGGAGCCACAACAAGGAGGCGCAGGACGGCGTGGTCGGAGTGGTTCTGCACGGCGCACGCCGGCATCGGCGGCTGGAGGCAGCTGCCGGCCACTGCTAAGTCCTTGAGGGCGCTATGGCAGGGTTGCGTGGACGACGACGCGTGGTACCGGCCCGCGTGATGGAGGAGGGCGCGGGATTGGCCGCTATGGGGTGGAGGACGGAGGAGGCCGGGGTTTCATGGTGGGTGGAGAGGGCGTCGCCCATGGAGTATGAATGGGGAAACGGAGGGAGGAGGGGAACTAAGGGGAATAATGTTTTGGTTTGAGACACGCTTTGTTTGAAATTTGGGGAAAGTTACAAACTTTGCCCCCATCTAAAATTTCTCGACATATTATGGGTTGGGGTAGGACACATGTCGTGTCCCAAATGTGGGCGGATAGATTTCGGCCGAGCGATGGTGTTTAGGCGCCACGGCGATGAATGCTTCTTGAGGCGGTTGAGACTGCGCCTTGGTGAAGTTACAAACCCACCGGTTAGACCTTTGGACATCGGGCCAATAGGCTACACGGGCCGAGTCGACTGAATTTCACCACCAAAACATTAGTCTCAATGTTTTGGTGACCAGAGGCCTATTTGCACTTTGTTCAATATTTGGGAGCAGAATCAAGAACGCTTTTGGTTCTCTTGAATTGAACTTTCAGATTTGTCAAACTTCACAAATCTGTATCTTGAAAATCCTAATGCTACATTATTTTGGAATGGAGGGGTCATTTTAATATACATTGTACACCTAGTATATATTAAAAATATGCAACTTACCTCACCATGCATGGTTCTGTATAATCTCCTTGGTTGCAAAAAAAAGTTAGATATGTATGAATATATATATAGCATGTTCGAACTCACAACAAAGACTGACCTTTACATCTGATTTAAATGCCATTATCTTGGGTTCAAATAGATGAATGCATTTCCTATGAATTCAATCTTTGAAACCCTTTATGTTGAATCCGACATGTATTTTATTTCAGAGTGCAATTTGGAATGTATCCATGCAAGTTTAAATGTATAAAGTGCTTCAACCTAACAACATGGAGTGCACTAATTAATGTTTATATATGAATTGCAAAAGCATCCATTGCCTGTATTTCAAACCGCCTAACTCTATGGATCGATAATATGAAATAAACACATGCACATGCTAGAATTCAATAGAGTATGGGTGTTTGATAGACCGATTATTCCATACGCATTTTGCAAAATTCATGATCTCATCCAAAAATAATAATGTCATTTATATTTTAATTTAATGCGAGAACCGCTTTTACACGAGATGCACTATGCCTTGCCCTGCTCACAAATGTGTTATATATCTCTATCTAACGATAAGTGCACACAATTTATATGCATCGCATTTCTTACACATGCTCACAATTCTCTCGTGGTGTCGGTGTCTCACGACATGCTCTCTCGCTTTCTATCTCTTCTCACTACTATGTACCACTCTTTTCACTAATCTCAGTTGGAAAACACCATTTCCTCACATGCATATATCACATGCACGGTCTCTACTAGCCCTCTATAGCACATATATGTGCCTACGTGTTCCCCAGACGACATTATGTTTAGGCCTCTCTCACACACATTGCCCCCGAGACACTCTCTAATAGTAGTTGGATATGATTTCATCATATCATTCGAGGATATCCCCGCTATTAGGCTGGATGGTAATACGAGACAAAGTTTTACCCTAGTTCCGATCGGACCTTGGCTTGAAGAAAGAGCCTACCCGGACAGATATTAGTGATAGAGGTGTACAATGTACATATGAATACCTGCATTGTGCGGTGTGTATACTATCGATTTAACCAGCCCCAAGCTTGTATAACACACTAAGGGCCTAGGGTTACAAATCATAATATCGGTTATCACCGGTGGGGATAGAGTCCTCCCGACCGTAGCAGGTTGACGCCGAGTCCTCCACATGGGTCTCCGCTGTCAAACCGTGGATCTTGGTAGGGGTCCCGAACGTGCGCCTAGGCGGATGGTAACAGGAGACAAGGGACACGATGTTTTTACCAGGTTTGGGCCCTCTCGATGGAGGTAAAACCCTACCCTCGCTTGATTAATATTGATGATATGGGTAGTACAAGAGTAGATCTACCACGATCGAGGAGGCTAAACCCTAGAAGCTAGCCTATGGTATGATTGTTTAATGTTATCCGTCCCACGGATTAAAACCTCCGTTATATAGACACCGGAGAGGGCTAGGTTAAACAGAGTCGGTTACAATGGTAGGAGATCTACATATCCAGACAAGCTTGCCTTCCACGCCAAGGAAAGTCCCATCCGACACGGATGAAGTCTTCAATCTTGTATTCATAGTCTTGAACTGACACCCCCAGTCCAGACTCCTAAGTAGCCCCTAACCAGGCTTCAATGACGACGAGTCCGGGCGCGATATTGTCTTCGCATTGCAAGGCGGGTTCTTCCTCCGGTAATTCATAGAAGATTGTGAACCCAGATAGTGTCCGCTCAGAAAATAAATTCCACATACCACGTAGAGAGAATAATATGTACAAGTTCAATCACCGACGATTTTGGTGTGACGCCACCCACTACCAAGCCTTTACTTGAATGCTTTTATTATACCACCCTCAGCTAAGCGTTTCTTGGCACGCCTTGTCAAGGATGATCTGTTCCCTTATTCCGGATTCCCATCAATACGACGGGTAACCCAACCGCCGCCATTGATTGTGGCGCTTTGGGAGATAAGCGAAGTTTTACCAGGGGGGGACGATTGTCTTTGTTCGCCCATATATAAGGATAAGATCCACCTTTTTACCCACGCCTTCTTACCCTTTGCTTATCCATCTCTACAAGACTAGAGCTCCAATAAGTCCGCATAGCTCGCCTCAACCTTTCCAAATGGGTCCGGAGCGGAGGCAAGTGGATGACCTCGTCCACGGAGGCACATCGAGAAGTCCGGTGCCGGATACCTGTCCAATGACATCGCGGAACGCTACCCAACGAGGAGCAGCTCATCCCCACCCCAGCCCCATGCGGAGGGTCGATTTCTTCCGACTTCCTCCCGGGATCGGGCTTCCCACTTCACCCTTCGTCCGGGCTCATGTACTACACGGCCCGACTTCCACGATCCGGCGCCAAACTTCATCCTCAACATCTCGGCGCTTCATCGCCGTGGTGCGAGGCCTTCCTCTCGATCCAGCCCCACTTCGCTTGTGGCTAAAGACCTCAATGTCAAGCCGGTAGTGAAGGACGCCCGGAGGCGGAGGCGCCATGGTGGGCAAATGCCCAACGCCATCCGCTCGAGGGTGCCTTCCGGAGTCCATCAAAGGTGGCAATCGGGTGGTTCTACATACCGAGCCGCGGACTTAAATGGGCAGCGGCCCCGAGTTCAGATCGGTACCCCATGCAGCTCACATCCCGGAAAGAGAAGGGCTTCAGGGTAGTTCGAGGAGCCGACCGACTCCGCGCTCTGCACTGTGAACAAGAAGCTAAGCTTGTCAATGTGATCCAGACATGCTCGCCCACCGGATTCTCCCGCCAAGAACGGGCTTTCAATTTGCAAGTTTGATCCGGGCAAAGACGACATTGAGCGGGTCTTCGACCGATGTACGGTTGCCCGGAGGGTACTGCTTAAGGGCGGAGAAGCCCCGATCCGCAATCAAGATCGCGGATTCAGACGCAGCCGCCGGCAAGGTAAGCTATGTTATCCTTATGGGACACTCATTTCTTTCATAGTTTGACTCTATGGGATCTAAAACTCCTAATGCCTTTAACAGACGGAAGACATCCGGACAGGTTAACGTCCGCCCTTCCCAAGACCCGCGGACACCCGCTTATCGGTGGCGCTGGTTCCGCCCACGTGGTGCCGAGAAGAAGGCCAAGAAGAAGGCCACGGGAACCAAGGAGTTCCCGGCGCCAGTGATATCGACTCATCATCCGATGACTGAGGCGGAATCTCCCCGAGGAGGAGGAGAAAGAGGCCTCTTTCCCGCCGGGGAGAAGAAGAGGAAGGCTCTTAACGGGCGGCCAAGGGTCCAAGAAAGGACGAACCCTTTCTCCGGACTGTTTCCGCCAATGCCGACGACGGCGATAAGGAGTGGCCCTAGGTCCAAGCCTCGCAAGATCAAGTGTACGACCTCGATGATTTATAATTTCCGCCCAGGGCCCTTCAAGCCATTCCCCCGGCCGCCGGGATCTTCCCGTTATCGAACGGCTTGGGGTTGGCCTTCCCCCGCCCCACCCTGGAGGATGACGCCGAGGGGGATGGAGGGGCCCCCGGGGAGGGGAGGTTCGACCAAAGGAATTTGATTTGTCCAGAACCCGCAGCGGTTGGTCCGGAGGTTGAAGAACGATGGGTACCGCGCCGGAACCAGGCGCCAAACTTTTAAACCCTTTCGGAAAACACCGATTGCAGATGGTTCAAAAGGCACCCAAGGCGGGTGCCAACCGAGCGCCTTTCAAAGTTTGGGTAAAATTTTAAGAATGTAAAAATACCCAAGCAAAGCCCCATGCTGGTTCTTTCAAGGAAAACTAAATTTAAAAATTCGCGGAGTTCAAAAAAGTTTGGGTTCAGGCTGGCCGACGCCGCTTCCCAGGCGATGTTTTAGGACCCACTCCGAAAGTCCGAGCCATCGGCTCTAGAGAGTGCCAAAGCCGCAAGGCAAGCCCAAAGGCCTCCAGAGATTGAGGCGGTGAAGAAAATAGCGGCGGTAAGGCATTTTTCATGCAAAGCAAGCCCAGGAATGTGAATTACCTTTATTACTCAATTCGAGCTCCAGAACGCTTGAGATCTGCCTCAGAGCGATCCGATGCTGCCGATTCTATCGGGCCGAGGGGGAGCTGACGGAGAAGGTCTTCCGTCTCAAGATTCGAGGCCGACATCCGGCCCCTTAGCGATTAGCGCAGTTGGTCGAGCTCCACAAGGTAGCCAACAGACATGAAGGGCCTCATAGTTCGCCGGCTCAAGGAGGCCATGCCCGGAGCTACTCCGCCCGGCGGGCGGCTGGTGGATGCGGTCCCTGGTGGAAGTCGCCACCGCTTTGAAGGTGCCTGCGGTTGCCCGCGCAAAAGTGCACGGGGAGGATGGACGCCGAAGCCGATGGACGCGCCCCGGGGGCAAGGAGTATCGCACCCAAATGTATTATAAGAGTGTCCTAAAGGGAGCCCGATGATTGGATGAGTGCCCAAGGATGTAATATTTGAGTAAAATCGATTATGTTATCCCGGCGCTGAAAACTGTTTCATTGCGCTTAAGCAATGCTTATTAATTTAAAATTACCTTTTGGCGGCGTTTATCAACGAGATGGCAAGTCATCGGCTTCAGCCCCCATGCCACTAGTGCCGGGTGTTCGATAAACTTGAGCCTTTTGTTCCCATGTTTGGGTCCATCTAGGAGGGCTCAACACAATGAACAGGCAACCGGACTTATAATGCTTGAACACTCCACTTAGCCATAGAATTCTATAATTTTAATTTCGCGGCCCCTAGTGTTCGGAAGACCGAGTTCGGGCGCTATCCATGCCTGGGCCAAAAGCCGGTTCCTCGCCTAAGCGATAAGTCTTTAGGGACTAAAACCTCAAAGCACAGTCCCTTTATCATGACCGCCTTTTTAGCTTTCCATCGAGGCCTCGCCCATCAACCGGGCGAATCAAAAGGGTTCTCCCGGTACCTTAGCCGATAAAACGGAACGAAGGTACCAAAACATGGGAGCCGCAAACCCAACTATGACCCAAGGCATGATTCGAGCCGACATATAATGCTATAAGTTCGGGTGCCCGACTTTGAAAGTGTTCGACTTATCACACCATAATGCGGGGAACTTAAGCCCCGGGTATTCGGCCGCACTAAAGTGTATGGATGCAAATGTCAAAATGAACATATATAAGAAAGAAATGCATTATAAGCAAAAAGCGATGCATTGTTTATTCGAAATACGCCATGAATGCGAGATACAAATAGTACGTAAGGGGATTGACTATTTTAAATGTCCTCCGGGTAGGCTGCATGGTGTATTAAAAGATTTAATGCTCGAATGGAGACCACAGTGTTGCGAGCCTTTCTCCTTCCCCGGTGTTGCATCGGAGTTCGGCAAGCTATCCCGACAAGGCCTTCCGTGAACGGAGTCCTTGGGTAAGAAAAAAAAGGAAAAGACCGACAATTGGGAGCCCCCGGTGGTTGCCGACTGGGTTGTGGTCGTGCCTCCCCATGCCCATGGTATCTCCGCAAATAATGATGTACGCTGGGATTGGTCTTGCAATTTGCAAGGGTGGGGCCGGATTGCACACGGTTCTAACGCCTGTGGTCTTGTTGTATGTTACCCCGGCTTCCGTCCGCCGCTAACCCGGCTAGAAATTGCCTTAAGAGGTGCCGATTTCCGCCATGAGGTTGTTTGGGCTTCCGCCGAGGGAGCGCCGTGTTTCCCTGACCGTGATGACTCGAGGGCCCGCATCTTGAGCTTGAGGTATGCATAGCGCACCGCTGAACTTTTCAATGCGGTCCGTCCGAAGAGCGTGATAGCCGCCAGAACGGGACTATGTCAAGATTAACCTCGCTGGAAGTTATCCGGGATCCGGACCACTTCCGCAGGACGAGCCTGAAATTGGCCTCTACACCTGGTATGACGCCAAGGTCATTTTGTAGGTTTAAGCCTTGAGGGTCTATGCCCATCTTGCACACTATATCCCGAAAAGGGTTCAGTTGCGCCGCCCATCAGACTCGTGAGGTGAATTCTACGTTGGGTCTAGAACAAGCAAAACCCCATGGTGGATATCGTGGGGTCCTTCGATCAAAAGTGATCGGGCAAGAGGACCATGGATTGAACTTGGGCGACGCTCCATCCAATACATTCCCTTGGCACGCTCGCCTCTTGGGTATGTGGGTATTTACCGCGGATTTGTGGGGGAAACCCTTTTTCATGTCGCAGCCGGGTCTCTTTCGCCACGCTTATGCAGCCCTTGTCATTGTTTTTCCGAATTAACTTGTCGAAATACCCAACAACCTCGCTGGGTGATTAGTTTTTTGGGGGTGCCATGTACCGCAAGGGCGGTCGAGTATTCGTCCAAATTGGACGATCCGAGAGTTCTTTGAATGGTTTTTCCGACTAGGTTTAGAGCCTAACCTTGACTAATATTCCTCCGGTTATCACCATTAACGGGCGTTGTTTTGTTTCGACGCGCCATTGGTGTCCTTGGATCCGACCGCCGAATTTTTGCCGAGGTTGTTACGGGCTGCATGTCCTCCCCCAGAAGGGTCGAGTGATGTGAGGGGCCATGGATTTCGCTTTTCCCGCCCAGGTGC